>CAJNYU010000945.1:0-56735 GCA_905331475.1 Rotaria socialis | reverse complement strand
CCCCCCCCCCCCCCCCCCCCCCCCCCCCCCCCCCCCCCCCCCCCCCCCCCCCCCCCCCCCCCACCGGCCCCCCTGCTTTTGAAAATTTCGTTTTTTTTTGCTCACCAAAACAGAAAAAAAATTTACGGCCCCCCCTGCTCTGAGACCTGACATACGCCCCTGATGAGAGTCTTGTAAGCAATATAGCGATTCTGGATCTCTCCAATAATGGTTATAAAAAAAATGTCGAATCTTATGTTATACTTGATGAATAAGAGTACAACATGAATGTATTCAGACATTTCAGTTTTTAGTTAATAAAAGTACTGATATTTACATATATTAGGCTATGACAGTTTGTTTCTATCTATGTCATTGAGTATTTGTCAACAACAGTATTTAAGTAATATGTAAATATCGAAATATATATATATAGCGTTGTACGTTTGTTTCTTCCGCGTTATTTATCTTGCTAGACCAATATCCACCATGTCAATTCATATTTCAGTTGTAATTTTACTTCTGATTAGTGCGTTTACACCTTACATTTATTCATATTGCATGCAAGGACCAGTTGTAACCAAAACATCTAGTAAATTATCCTTTTTAATTCGTGCATAGTTTTTTCTTCATGTACAAATTTAGAGTTTGGTACTGTTGAAAAATACTGCGAATACGACGATCTCAAAATTTTTATTGGTTCTTCTTTTAAATTAGCTGCACCAAAATGCATGGACTGTAGATGTGAAAAACAGGGTTTGCAGTGTTGTGGTTTTGGTTTTGCAGCAGCTAAACTAGTACCAACTGAAGAATGCGTGGCTCTTAATGATGGATGCAACGTGGTCTTTGTTAAAAAGACGAATGAATCTGAATTGTGCCTTTCAACACACCTGGACAATAAAGGAAAGAAGAATAAGACATATACGAAAGTTTTCCATTGATTGCTGAACTTGAATATTTCAAATACCAATAACGAACAAATAAGTTAAAAGTAAAAATGTGTGTTAAGCCTATTTAGTGTGATGAGAGTATATTGATAAATTCTTTTCAAAGGAATGCATTCAATTTTAAAGTGTTTAATAAATAAATTCTTTTGAAGAAAATCATCAAGAAATGAATTCAATTTTCAAAATTTTTTATTTCATTGCCAACGACTATCACGCTATAAAAGAAGAATATCAAAGACATTGATTCTTGAAATTTTGAAAACAACTAGTGTGCTTCGTTCCAAACATAATCTATCGATAGCTTTTATCTATCTATCTGTAGGCACATAACCTCTCAATAAAAGTAGTCAATAGTATGTTATTTTATTTCTAAGCGATGTTTCTTGCATTAGACAATAAAACATATAAAATGAAACATTCGATACAGTACAGATTAAAATTATGTCTGTTAGAAGCATAATGTAAAAGTCTAATGCAGTACATAACCTGTTTTTGTTTTTATTTTGTTTGATCATTTTATTTTAAAAGCATTTATAAAAACAACGATTTCTATTTTTAGACAGTTTTCTCGTCCATTGACGCTGTCATATCTGTTGGGTACTAAAAAATTAAGAATTTAAAAAGCAACTTTGCCCTACACGACATCTTGTCTTGCCAAATAAGCTAATTCTGGCGTGCACTTAGTGGATATTTCTGTCACACATCATAGTGTAGAGCTAAAAATTCCATCATTCACTACAAATGTTAAGCTACCCCAGTGAGTTTGGCACGAAATCGGTTTTTGATGAGGGAGTTAGAGTTTTAAATAAATTAAGTTCTAAAAATCAGTGTCGATGGCGTCACTACTAATACTCAAGGAACTAAAGTGCGCCTATGTCAAGGCCTTTATTACAACATTAATTATTTTTTCATGTTAATTTTTCGATTTTCTTGCTCAATCAGCGTTAAGTTAATTAATTTTTGCGCTAACTTAGTTAATTGTTCATGTCTTTGCATTCGAAATTCTAAACTTTCCATTAACATAAAATATTGTTTCACGATATTTTCAATAGGCAATGAATTTTGTTCTTGTCGATAATCTCTCGATGGATTATCTATTTCATTTCGATGTTCTTCTCTGTCATACATTGAAATGTCATCATTTTCTTTATTAACTTTTCTATCGTCGCAATATTCTTCTGTTAGTTGTGTTAAATTTTTCACTATGCGTTCTTCATCATTATTATTTTCAGTTTTCGATTGATTGTCATTTTTTCCATCACAATCAAGAGTACTTTGAAAACTATCAACTAAACATGAAAATTATATACTATAGAACAATAAATAAATAGCTTTAAATTTACCAAGTACAGCCATAAGAAGGTTAAGTAAAATAAAATTAATAATAAATATATAAATTAAACAAAAAGCTAATTGGAAATTCGAATAATCACGTTCAGCACATACTTGATATACAGAATACCAATCATCAAGTGTTAATAATGTAAATAGAGAAAAACATGTTTTAACAAGATTGCTGAATTTTTCAGGGCATACATCACCAAATAAACTTCTGGCAATAATTGCTGATATACATGTTATTATAATCATAATAAATATAATACTAGCCATAGCAGGTAATGCTTTTGAGCATGTATTAACAATTATACGAATTGACTGAATGAAACGTATTGTACGAATTACTCGTAATGCTCGAAAACTTCGAAGTACACGTAGAACACGAAGAATTTTAAAAAAATGATTTATTTGTTCAAATTGTGTACTAAATATTTATGTTAAGAAGTCAAAGAAGAAAAGAAATCATATTAACTAACTGTAAATGTTGATTATGATCAATTTGTAATGATGCGCTACTGTGATCATGCGTTAACTCTTGTGTTATAAAGTCAATTATATTTATTATAATAATAAATAGATCAAAACAATTCCATAAAGTTTTAAAAAATCTCCATGAATATACCTAAATAATGAAAATCTTATTATTCGATAGATACGGAATGTTGCATCTACTTTTCCAGTAAAAAACAAAATGTGGCAGACGTCTTAGTCTAGAAAATGTCTACGAATATATTTATTCTAAGTTCGGATCTGATTAAAGCGTTTGAAATATTCTCTGGTCTGACAACGGGGTGTGCGAAAGTTTTGAGACAAAGTGTTTGTTCATTTTTGATCTGCTTGAAATTATTTCCGGCGAATCAAAATCTATGCGCTAGAACCAGAATTTTGTGCTCTTTCGGATTATGGACCTAGAAATTTTGTGTCGGCTTTTGTTCGAAAGTAGTCAGGGAATCTTTAAAAGGTCTTAACAATTAGTTTGGACTCTGAACAAACAGGCTTTGCTAACCCCTATAAGTCCCTTTGCGAATATGCTAAAAATTGTCGGATTTGATAGTTTTGTAAAGTGAACAATTCTCTACAAAATGTGGTATTGAACTAAGCTGTAGCATTTACCCAAGGGAAGCTATACGCATTTTTCCAAGACTTCCTTTCCACTTAAAACGGTTTTGGTCAAAAAACCAATTTTTCAAAACTGGCGATGTAGGGAACATGAAAATTCAGGTGCCTTACCGACAGACAAAAGAAAACTTAAATAGTACATTTTATAGGGTAGATTTTGCTCTGCAAGTTGGTATCATAATAAAGGTTCCAAATTTTAGTTTCGGATCATAATAGTGAAAATATAAAAGTGTGCGGAAAAAATTTCTGTTCAAACTAAGTTTTTGGACCTTTCAAAGATTAACTTACTACTCTCGAACAAAAACTGACACAAAATTTCTAAGTTCATATTCCGAAAGAACATAAAATTCTGGTTCTAACACGTAGAGTTTGACTCGTCAAAAATAATTTCAAGTGAATAAAAAATCAACAAACATTTTGTCTAAAAACTCTCGCCCACCCCGTTATAACCTGTTTATATAGTTGTTTTGCTCATTTGATACGACTTTTAATTTGGAGTCTACTCGATCCCTCATAATGGTAATACTGAAATAGATAATTTTATAATCAACTTGAACAAACGAAATGTGTTAATTCAATTTTAACATCATCCGAAAATACTTGAATTTTACCTACCCATAATTTAAAACAACATTCAATAATATAAATGCATAGATAAATTTTTTCAGATATAAGAAAGAATGAATGAAATTTTTTATAGTAACTATCATATGTTTCTAAAATCATTAGAAATGTATTTGATATAATTACAGCAACCAGAAATAATGTAAAATATTTTGATTCGACTACATGAATTAATTTCGGTGAAGAATACGAATTACGATCGAGAAATCTATGGATTCGTGCCGCCATTTTATTTACTAATGAAATTTTTTCTTTTATGTTAATAGAAGAAAAAACCCAAACAACAACAATAACAACAAGAAGAAAAACAAAGATTCTAGAAAGGTTTAAATTTTCGTTGTTGTCTCATTTGTGTAATACGTTGTTTATCTAATTCAAATTTCATTTTTAATTGATCAAGTTGATCAATTTTTTTATCAGTCATTTGAAATTTATAAAAATTGACTAATTCTTTTTTTTCATTTGATCGTTTAAGCTTTGCTCGTAAACGATTCAAGGTTTTATCTGTTGATGGAATCATGCGTTGACGAGTTTTCTTTAATGAACGTGAAACAACTGTCCAACCGCCATTGTCATCATCGTTGTTATCACTTAAACCATTATTATTATTTTTTTCAGATTGTTCATCAGAGTTGACTTCGTTTTGAGCAAGATATTGACGAGATGCTTGTTCGAGTTGATCAATATCAATTGCGAAACGATCACGATACTCTTTTATCCATTTTGATATACCATGTGAACTTGTTGGAACACTCTTTTCCGTTTTCTTTCTTGTTTTAGAAATTTTCATTTTCATTGTCAAATAATCTGTAAGAATAAAACAAAACAAAAGATAAAATCAATGAAACTTCATCATATCCAGTGAAAAATTATTTTAAAACAGAAACAAAGAATTCGAAGCCTATTCATGAACTTTAAAGAGTTTAATTATTTGTTGTTGATTAAAAGGATTACGACAGATTGGACACGAAGTAACTTGAGCCCCACATTCAAGACACATAGCTGAATGGCCACATGTCGTTACTACCGAATCAATCGGCTTTTCCATGCAAATAACACATTCGTTTGAAGTTTTTGTATTGTCAGCAGATGGTTTTGCTGTACCACACGAACGACATACAGTACGTGAGCCGAAATTTATTTCAGAACATTTACATTTCCAATCACCTGGTTTCGATACTACTGGTGGCGAAGAATGCGAAACTGTGGATACTTGTTTTTGTAGACCACATTTATAACATGCAGTACGAGCAGCAAAATTTAGAATGCTACAAGATTGACATATCCAGTCACCTGGTTTAGATGTAGATTGAGGAGCAATACCAGCAGCAGTCGAATTCACTTGAGCTGGTTGATTACGTGGCGTTGAACAACGACGACAAACATTGCGTGATTTGAAATTTATCTCATGACACTGTTGACAAGGCCAATCCCCAGACTCAAAAACACTACGAGAATAAAAAAAGATAATCAATATTTGTGTTTTTACTATTCCTTTAAAAAAATTATTCTCAAAGTTTAACTAGTAGAATATTTTATCTAATACATTACGTCAAACTTTCGTTTGTAGTCTCTTCTTACAAGTTTCCGTCAATAAAACGAACCATTTAGTAAAAATCAAGCGCAACTCTACTGAGAATGCCATTCACTTACAATCTTCCACTATTTGATGATGCTGCAGCCATATATAAATGTTAAAATGAAGCGCGTTTACTTTTATCCCTGTAAGTCACTTTAACAACGTGCTCGATTGTATTGCACAACAGCGAAGAAAGATAGTATACTGATATGGAAAGAAACGCAAACAGGTTATTTCACAACAGCAAAGAGCATTAAATCAAATGGAAAGACTATTTTAACAAAATATTTTTGCTATTAATCAAAATTTATACTGTCTTTTATTTCTTTAATATTCTTGTTGTGTTCTCAAAAAAATTATCGATACAAATTATATTTTTCAGACGGTTTAACTAATAAAATAATATAGAAAATGGTTATAAATATTGAAATATTATCTCGTGGCGTTAACAGAAAAATGGTATTGATAACTATTCTAAAAAACAAAATAGGCTTTCGGTCGAACCAGTGTCCAGCAGAATTACCTATTTGATTCTTGTGTGACATTTCATTCGGAATCAAAACAGTATTTCCTTAGTATCAAATAAAACATTCATTTTTTCAAAGTTAAAATTAGGCCATCGTAATATACGCATAATTTCAGTACTCCATCATTTGCTTGTCTCATGTAATCAAAGATTTCTAATCATCTACAATATAAAACATTTCAATTATCACGCCATTAAAAAAGCTGAAATTTATTTTGTTGTGTTCTAAATTTGATATTTGATATCTGATACAATATTATTGTTCATCGATTTACAATCTGTCTATAAAAAAAAATAAACTACCTGAGAAAAAATAATTTGATTATTATATGAAAATAAATAAAGAATGAATAAAGATAAATTTCATTTGTTTTTCTAAATCATTTTTGAATTAAAATCCTCCACGTTTTCTTTTAGCAATTGCATTGCGTCGAGCAAAAAATGCTGCTGGTCGCTTTTTCCGTTTAACAAATCGATTGTGATGTCCATTCGCTTTATTGCCTTGTTTATTTATTTTAATGTAACCATCAGAACCAACCGAAAAGTCAGTTTCTTCTTCCTCATCACTTGTAATTAATTTTCGTTTTGACGATGATGAGGAGGACGATATTGCCATCAATGCTTTACGTGCTGTTGCTTCTTGTCGTTGAATTTCATCAAATTCAAGACCAAAACGTTTTGTTATGGCTAATAAACGATGCAGTTCATAACGTTTGTAACGTTCCTCAGTTATTTCATTAACATCTTTAATCATCGCTTCTTTCGTTCGACTAAAGAAATTCAAAATAAATCTTCATCAATAAGGTTTATGGCTATTTTTTTTAGGAAAATAACGTACGGCATTAATTTAACCATTTCTTTAATAGCACGTTCTGGAACAATCATTGCATGTGAAGTATCACCAAATATTGATTTAAGCTCTTTTTTAAGGTCACTTAAACATAGTTCATGTAATTGTTCGATGGGAGTCTGCTGTTTACGTTTTGCATCATTGGTTACATTTGATTGTTCTGTACGTATGGTTAGTTCAATTGGATTCATCAATCGATTTGATAAAACCATGTGAGCTTTAGGACCTAAACGTACATAAGCGACTGAAGCTTCAAACGATTGCTGTTGATGTGTAACAATTTCTTGATGAAGATATCCATCAAGTATCAAACGACACATCAGACGTTCGAGATCTATAAAAGAAAATTTTAAGTTCATATCAGCATAAGAAGAAAAATTAGGATATATAGATAAGAATAATATCAACAGATAGATGTCTATTATAATAAAATATGAAACATCGAATTGATCTTTTTAGTTTCTCGTTGTCAATGAGATGTTTTACTTTGAGCTCAAATACACATCCATGAAATATGTATACACAATTATACGTTCTTCTATAAACTTACCAATTTTACTTAATTGATGACATGAATTATAAGCAGCTAACTTATTATGTCCAGCATCACGAATATTTTTTGTATTTGCACCACGAAGTATTTCCAAAGCATATGGTAATGTTATATTTTTATGTGAAAATTCTGATATCATTTTGATAATATCAATGCTCATTTGTGTACAATCGATTGTTGCTGTTTTTAATACTTGTCGGCAATTATCACACACAGTTCGTTTTATGTGTTTACATTCACTTGATGGAAATAATTCACCAAAATATTCAAGTAATCTAAATGAATTAAAATAAGCAAAAAAAAATTCATTTATTCTGTTTCTCGCGATAGAAATATTTGCTTACTGTGTTCGTCGACAAGTAACATTATTTAAACAATAATCATAAACACGATTGAGAGTATCAATACGAACTTTTTTCGCTTCTTTGGTCGATGTTTGTGAATTATCATCTAAATAAATCGATCATAATAAAATATGCTATCTACATTTAGAATCATCATTTACTTTGAATGAGTCGTTTCATTTTAACGAAATCTTGATAACAAAAAAATAAATAACAATACGATATTTCACCATCACGCCCAGCTCGACCAGATTCTTGATAATATCCCTTGAAAGAAAAGAAAAGAAAAATCGCTACAAAGATATAAATCAAATATTTTTATAACAAACTTCAATTGATTTTGGCATAGAAAGATGAATTACGAAACGAACATTAGGTTTATCAATACCCATACCAAAAGCAATGGTTGCACAAATAACCTAACCAAAATAGAAATTGAATTGATTATTTATCAAATCAATTTCTTATTACTTGACAATTATCGTTAGCCCATTGACTTTGTACATGTTGTCGTTTGGAATCAGACAGACCAGCATGATAAGATGCTGCATTGATTTTATATGCTGATAAATATTTTGCTGACGGAAACAAAACATTTTTATTGAAAAATAGAAAATAATAAGACTTTGAAATACCTGTTTTATCACATTCAGCACGTGAAAAACAATAAACAATACCACATTTATCTGAATAATGAGAAGTAATTAGATTGGCTGCTTTTTTTAATGCTGTATCTGTTGTGCCTTTCAATGTACATTCGTAGATTAAATTCGATCGATTAAATGATTGTATGAATAATTTACACTTATTAATATCAATATGCATTTGTTGTAAAATATCTTTTTGTACACGTGGTGTAGCTGTAGCGGTTAATAAAATTACATTTACACCTGGATATTTAACACGTAGTTGACCTATTATATGGAATATTAATTAGTTTATAGGATAGCAGCGACTGTCCATGACAGAGCTGAGGAAATAAGTTTCTGGCAGTATCTATTGTTTGTGTGTCTCATATGATAAAATATAGCTTTAGTATTTTATTTATCCATCCATAAATCTTAAACATGTTAATCATTATCGTCAAAGTTTAAAATCATACTACAAACTTAGGAGCAACTATTGAGATTCTCTAAGCTAGACATAGACGTTAAAATGCGACAGCTAATAAATAAGAGATCGACGCAAAGTTACAGGTCTATCTTTCTTTTTGCACACATCAATGCTGAAGACCTTTAATGATATGAAAAGTTTCTGTGTGTTAGATTTTCAACTCGAAAGAAGTATTTACCAAGATTTGCATAATCCGGACGAAAGTCATGACCTACAAACAATAATAAAAGTATAGATTCGAATACAAAAAAAATAAAAAAACATACCCCATTCGGATACACAATGACATTCATCGATAACAAATCTAGCTAAAAGCTTTCGTTCATATAAATCTTTTAACAGTTGAGCTAATTGATCCTAGATATCAAAATAAAAATTTTCTATACTAAATACTAAGTAGTATTTCTTACACTTTTAGCCACTTTTTCAGGTGTGATATAAACAATTTTCAATCCAGGTGTATGCTTATAAAGTTCTCGATAAACTTCATCTGCTTCTCTTTGTGACACATCACTTGTTAAAGCTCCACAATGTATACCCAATGATGTTAATTTTTGTTTTTGATCAAATATAAGTGATCGTAATGGTGATATAACAAATGTGACACCACTATCCAACACAGCTGGTAGTTGATAGCATAATGATTTTCCGCCGCCTAAAATCAACATGTGTATTTCGTATTAATCATTTTTCTCTTTCTCTCACTAACCAGTTGGCATAAGTACGAAACAATCATGTTTTAATATTGCAGCATTTACTGCTTCTAATTGATTTGAACGAAACTAAATAAAATATTTTTTTTTATTAATAAAAACAAAAAAGTTGTTTCGAAATAGTTCTTACTTGTTTTAAACCAAATACACTATGAAATACCCTTAACATGTCATTGGTATGACTATATGTATGATCACTTGAAAATTCAGCTGCATCATCTTTTATTTCAGATAACCATTGAACTTTATATGACTGTTGGCTAGCATTGATTTGATTTTCATCTTCACTATCACTCTCTTCAGTTTCATCATCATAGATTGAATTCGTAAAATCCATATCGATTTGTTTACTATCATTTTGTGTCACAGATTCTTGTTCATCCCATTCGTTAAATAATTCATCTTGATCAAAATCATCGAAATCATCGTTTGTAGTTGTTTTTTTAGATAGTGAACTTTCTTTTTTTAAATTTTGACATTGAATACAACCATTTTGATTATTTTTCTTTATAAAACAGTTTAAACACATTGTATGACCGCAAGAATCTTCGCTGATGGGTCGACGAGCTATTGGATCATATGATTGTGAACATAATGGACATGTTGATGAAGATGATGCTTCCGATAATTTTGAGATAGTGGGCGATGTCTTTACTAATTGTAGCTTATTTGACGATTGAGTTTTGTTGAGAGAAGGAGATTTTGTATTTGATTCAGATTTATTTACAAGAAAAGATGATATTGATGATTGTGTTTTTTTAATATTTGATGGTGGTTCAATTTTGGGTGTTGGTCTTTTAGAATTCTAAACATGAATAATTTGATTTCAATTGAACTTTGATTAGATATTATCTAGTAATCTTCTATGAATGTGTTTTTTTTTCATTTCATGCAACTGGCAATACTGAACGTAGAAATAACTCATCCTGTGCGCTTATTTAAATCACTCGAAGACTTGATTCGAAAACACATACTTACATCGAGACTTAATGACAATTTCGATAAATCTCGACTAGGTGTAATAACAGTTGGTGCTCGTGAAGACAAGTCAAATGTATTAGTATTGGAAACATTTGTTGATAGTTTTAATTGGACTTGTGATGGCGATGGACAAGGAAGATCAAGTAGCTTCACCGCTAGCGATTTTCGAACAGGTATAACATCAGTATTAACACGAAATACTGGTCTATATAATTTTGAAAATCAAAATCTTAAAAATAGTATTTCTTATAAAATTTAACTTACGTTGGCAAAGGATTTGGTTTAACTACTTTTGTTTGAACATGTTTTGAATAGTCATAAAAAATTTTCAATTGTTCTGATAAATTATTTTTAATTCGAGACGTCCGATCAATCATAATAACAATTAATTCAAGTTTAATAAGAGAACTACTTTTCTCTCTAAATATACACACATTTTAACTTAACGGCTTTACATTTGTTCGGTATATAGTCGAACCAATCAAAATATGTTATCTCTAGAACTAGATGACGCTGTCTATCAGTGACTAGATGTCATTAACATGTTTGTTTGATTCATCCCATCATCAACGCATCTATTTTGTTTATTTATTTCATTTCATTATATTTGTCGTTTTTTGTGGCTGAGCTTGGAAGAAAAAAATTCTTTTTTTTTCTCATGACTTCATCATCGCCATCATTGTGTCAACAACTACAATGTGATGCATTTCAATTTACTATTTGTCGTCATTGCCAATTATTTTTATGCATAAAACATTTAGCTGAGCATCAACAACAATTTCCAACTGATTTTCAACGTTTATTAGATGATGCACGAAGACAACAAGCACAATTGTCAACATTTGACACAAGAATATCTGAACAACGTTTAAAATTGAATCAAACTCATGATATTGATACGACACAAACGCGACAAATAAATACATTTTTACAATCAAGGACAATTCAAGATGGTAATCGTTCATGTTTAAGTCAATTTCAAGCTGCAACTTCATTTTTACCGGTAACGGATAAACTAGAACAATTCATCAGTGATAGTGATTCAACAATGAATGTAATTAATACACAATTTGATGAAGATAGTTTATTTGCTTCATTTGGAGGTTTGTTTTTTTTCTTTTACTATGAAAATTTATTTTCCACTATATTTTTTCTTCTTCTTTATAATCAGATCCAACATCAGATCTATTATTTACATCTGATTATAGTTAAGAGATTTTTGAAAAAATGATTTAATTGTATTTTTTCTGAAAATTTAGATTCATCTGATATGTTCAATAAATTATCTCGCTTTCCAGTAACGAATATCAAACAAGATCAAAGTAAATAACAAAAAAGAACTCGTTAAACTACTTAAGTTTTTTGAGATACTAATCCATGATATAGATTAAAACCAAGAATATTATTGGTTTCATGGAACAGTTCAGAGAACACATTATCAATTGTTAAAAACAATTTTCTGAAGAATGCATCTAAAAAGAACTCTTTTAAACATCGAGTTCTTGGAAATGAGCTAATTACAAAAAAAAATTTCTGTTTTGTGTAGCTACGTTTCAGTAACAGAACAGATGCTATTGTTTTTATCTGCAATTATTTATCTTCTAAATAAATTAAAAAAATACATACGCTTCCTAGCGATCAATTTCCACAAGAGAGTATGTTCAATAATTTCTCAGATTTAACGTAGAATTTGTAAATCTCTAATTAAGTTAGATTGATGTTTCTCGGGAGGCACAAGCTCACAATACCTTTGGATTAGTAGTTTTCTAAATGAACATGTTGATTTTTGCTGGCAAGATACTTAAAACATCGTTACAAATATTTTGAAGTGTAAGTCAATTTTAAAATGAATTAACCAATACAATATAATTATTAACGTAATAAGTCGAAATACTCTATTTCTAATCGCAGCTTATAGAAATCATATTTCCAAGATTGCTCCCCTTGTTACATCCTTGTTTGAAAATTCTACATATATTCTTGCTTGAGTTACAGTAAAATAAAAGAAAAAACTAGTTTCATTTTACGATAACAATAGTAAAATATTTCATCTTCATACATTTAGATACTTCTTCCGATGTAAATCATAATATTTCTTCGTCGAGTAAGCAGCATGATCAAATTTTTAAGTTTCATATCTTAATTTAATTTCTAGATATGAAAAAAATTGATGCTGATGATGGAATTTCTGAAACGTAAATAGCTACATTTTTATCTCGATACTTTTTATTCTATCTCTATTCATCATTTTAGCGATGCGAATCAAACTCATAATTCTTTAACAGTAATAATAATTAATTTCTCTTCTTAACCATTAAATATGTCTTCAATTGCAGGTACGAGAATTAAAAACCTATAAATGTGATTATTGTCCATTATCAACAAATACTTATGGTATCGAATCACATCATCAAGTTCGTTATATTCCATGTATTCGTCGATCGACATCTCAAATATCGCTATTTGAACATCTTAAACAATATCATTATTTAAATTATGCGGCCTCAATGCAAATTGTACGTTTAGTATCATCCGGCGATCTCGACGATCATCCAACATTATTTTCTTCAGCAAGTCAATCATCGATTGTTTCAATTCTTCCATCATTTTTTCGTGCACCATGTCCACTAACACAGCATAATGTGTTTGGCCTTGGACCCGTACATGGTATACGTCTATGTTCACCTGCAGCTGAACAACAAGATTTTGCGTTATATGATCACTTTCTTGCATATCATCAATTAAATCGTGCAAGCGCCATGAAACTAGTGAAAGCTATGATGAAAAATGAAAATAGTAGCCAAAGAATACTATTTCGACCTGATGAACAAGTTTTAAACCAAACAGCATACGTAACATGTCCTCTAAGTAGTTACGATGCTATTTTACCTCATCAAGAACGTATACCACATACACCGTGTCAATCGACGGTTAAGTTACGTTATTTAACTGGACACCTACGTGATGTACATCATTTAAATAAAATTGCTGCCAAACGAATTGCATCAGCATTACGTCATGAACAGGCAAATAATAATGAAAGATCTATTGGACTCTTTGAAAGAGATGAAAATATTTTTAAAGCCAAAAAGAAGAAGGTATCATAGAGATTTATTATATAAAACACGGAAAAGGACTTTATTAGCATGATTACAGGCAAAAGTCATATTACTATCATTATCATTCACTATTTCCTAACTCTTTCGAGACGCTAAAATTAGCATATTTTTCTTATAGAGAATAATATATACTTTAGAAGCCAACTGGTTTTTGTTTTGACGATGATTATCTACTGAAATATTTCATGTATAAACAAATACTATTTGAAAATTAAGCATACTCAAGTCTTGCGTCAGATGCAATTGATTAAATCACAGTGCTTTTTCTCTGATATATTTTTAAATATCATTAACTATTCCGTATTTTTTACTGATAAAGAAGTATAATCCCTTAGTTTTCGAAAAAAACCTGTTGCCTAGTTTTGCATGTTCGTGAGATCTTCAAATCTTTGTAAACATAGAAAAAGTCTAAAAAAAATTTTCATACTCTACTATGAGATGTTACGATAACTGCTTCAATTGTCCTCTTTTTTTACTTCAAAATATTAAGAAAGTAAATTCTGATCCTCCTGTAGAACAAGAGTTACTTACCATAGAAAATAAATTTCAAACTAATTCGAGAATTCTTTTGTTCTTTTTATTAGAATGCAACGCGTTTTCGACCTCCAACTCAATTAGCAAAACATGTTCAACCAAATACCAATCATCAGGAACAGCCCCCTCCACCGCTTTGGTGATCATAATGAAAAAAAAGCATAGATATTTTCATGTCGAATAAAAATTTGCGCTTGTGTTTTGAATTTTTCTTTCTTTTATGGCTTCTTATACCAGTAATCTTGTCTGCTCTTTTCTTTTCTTTTTTGTTGTACATAAGAGATTTTCTTCCTTTGACTATCGAAATTTTCTGTTGGTTTTTCATTTGTTCGTTGGATTTATGTGTGCAAGCAGTTTCTTTCCTTTGTTTACTGTCAATTCGTTTAATGACTGCATGTGTGTATGTGTGTGTGCATTTGTTTCTGATTGTCATTGTTTAATATAGACTATCAAGAATATAAGACAATAATATGAATTTTATTTGAAATTCAATAGAATAATATGCTTATGATTTATTTGTTTTTATAGAATATTATTTTGTCAATGACATTAAGAATAAAACTTGGTGAGCTGAAATTATCAATTTTATTGCGTAAGCATCGAACTAATATCTTTTTGCACTGCGAGTCAATTTCTTTTGCAATAATTTGAAAAGTGATTTTAAGAGGATTGTAATGTTGTTAAATAAAATGAACATACATTTCGAATGCTTGAAGTATATTTTTCATTGAACTTTTAAATCCTAAAAATCGTCACCATTGAATTTTGAATCAAACTAAAAATGTACTTTTAAGAGTATTACTCATCGTATCGTATCAATGCTAATTGAAAACAATACAATTGATCACGACAAAGAAAAAGCACTGATGCTGATTAGTATCACATAAAACGAGATTCTCATACTTCTTCTCGTTGTAATACATACTAATTAGCATGTTTCATCTAAATTTATCACTGGGTTGGATACTCCTTGATTTTCTCTAGGAATCTGATAGGATATTATAGAACGTGAAATCTTTGTATATGATGAAAAAAGAATTGAAAATTAAAACTTTTTTAATAATGTATGATGAAAGTATTTTAACGAGGAACATTTGTAAAAAAAAATTAATTGTCAAAGTTCTAAATAAAAACTAACCTTTTATTTTCACTAGTCCACATACATGATAAAATAAGCATCGGAACATGTAGTTTAAATCCATGAATACTCAATTTGCATCTTTCTTTTTCTTACTCTGTATGCCTTTAATACTAATCAACTATGATTCTCCAAGCACGTGCTGAGAAACATTAGTCAAAGTGTGACTTTTTATACGCATGCCTCTTTTATTATATCATGGAATACTTACCTTGAATTATTTTTTTCTTTCATTTCAACTCTTCTTTCATACGATTCCCTTCATCGATATGTTACGCTGCAGAACTTCTTGAAGTACCGGCTTAGATTTTTCTGTCTAATATTATCTAATAAATACATTTCAGATAAATATCTTCGATTTATATGCTGGAATTGCTATATCGTGGGACAAATTTAATTATCTTTTATTAGTTAATAGTAAGTGACCAGCGACGTACACAGTACTTCATATTTTCTTTCCGTTAGTAGGTAAATTTAAAAAAAAATGTGTATACATATGTTCTATAGCACAACGAAATGTAATAATGAAATATGAGCGACTATCGGCATCTATTCGACATGATAAGTCATTTGATACCAAGATAAACTTAAAAGAATTCAATTGTATGATGTACTACTAATGATTTTTCTCTGTTTTATGGAATTATTTTTGAGTGCGAGTACGACATGTCGAAAAATATGAAAATCAAGAATTTTATCCTTAAATGTTACCTTGCGATAGAACTAATAAACATTGAGAAGTTTCGGCAACTTCAAGAAAAATGAACATGCCATTCTTGATGTTATGTATCTATTTTATGAGTTTTACTATAGCGTCCTTCAGTGCTAAGGTACTATTTCTTCAATTTTGAATATCCTGATAGAGACATATTTGCTTAGTTTAAAACTGTCAATATTTATTTATGATCGCCAGTTCTATCTAAAGGCAACATGCCATCATGAATGAAATGCTGCATTATGATTCATTAGTAGGTGATGAACTTGAGTCCTCAAATTGCTTTTTTTTGAGCTCACAGCGATTTTCATTGTAATTCTTATACAGAATCTAAATGGTGCCTGGCAGACGTGGAAGTGCCCTTACTTGGTACATGCGTGTAGTAACAATAGCGATAAAAATTTTAATATATATTAAAAAAGAAAGTAAGCAATCGTTGTGCAAAGCCTTTCATAACACAATAATTAAAATTAAAAACAGGGAAAAACTAAAAACCAAGCAAATATTTAATCAAGAAATGAGATATTCTATGCAAAGCCATTCATATAGTTTTATACAAAAAAAAATCGTGAATTTATTAGAAAAAACTCATAGACAATAAGCCTTATCTAAATTATTGAATTCTTATGCTTTTGTGAAAACAATTAGTTTAATCGTTAATGCATCTCTATATTATAATAGTGTCGATTAAACTAATTAGTATAGCAATTCATCGAGAAAAGACCATTTTTATGGTTCAAGAGAACAACAATGAAATATCTTAATGCAAGGATAGCAATGAGCAATTATTTATTTATTTTTCCACAAGAAAAATAAAGTGAACGTTTACCGACATTTTGTTTTCGTGTAGATTTCATCAGCACAATAAATTAAACTGCAGTTAATAAACTTTAATACGTAAAAATACATTTTAGTTTTGGATCAAAGTGAATTTTTCTTCTTAGAATGACGCCTGATCCACCCGATGATGATAAATGTCAAGTATCCATGTGTCATCAAACACATTTTACTTATTGCCCACATTGTAAATTATTTGTATGCATAGAACATCTTAATGAACATTATTCAAATTACAGACAGGAATACCAATTATTATTAAATGATGGAAAACAACAGCAGATATTAAATAAACAGTTTATAGATGAGCTTGAAAACGAAAAAAGCAAATTAATCAATTTTTTTGATAGTGAAAAAAGATACTATGATATGAATGATAAATATTTTCATGATAAAACAGTACAAATAACAGTACGACCACAAGATTGCGCAGATTTACGTTTGCATATCTTACAATCATCAGAAAAAAGATTAAAATTTAAGAAATTTATGCATCAAATAGAACAGCTGATTAATGACTACGAATATCATCAACCAAGTGGAATTAGCGATGGTAAAAACAAAGAGTTTCTCTAATGAATCAAAAATTTACTTTTTCTTTATTCGATTTAATTTACTTTTAGAAACTTCTAGTTCATTAATGCAAGTTAAGAGTGAAGAAATAATTCCTAGGCCTGAAAGTATGTATTTGATATAATCGAAAATAATTTTAATATCTTTTTTTGCTTGATTTTTAGTAAATAAATCATCACCATTAGCACAATTTTCTATTGATTATGAAGAAATCGATGATGATGAACAACAACAGCAGACTACTCATGATCATGCTGCGAATAATAAACAGGAGATATCCAAGTAAATATTTTCCTATGATTGATAGAATAATATTAGTAGAAATCCGTTTTCTTTGAGTGAGATTCGAATTTTAAATTTTATCTTACATATTAGATAAGGTATTTACAGGAAAACTGAATGCTCTTCAAAATTTTAGTGAATAAAAATGACATCCTTACTAGAGCTATTACGCATGTTGTCTTATAAAAGATAAAATATTATAATAAACAAGAAGATCTTTGCCAGTATGTTGTTAATAGATTGGAAATCAGTACGTATATGTTAATAAAGCGAGCACATCCATGTAGAAAGGATTAATATTGACCTTGTGAACATATAAATTGGCTTTTATTTCTGTTTTTTTTCATAGTACCAAATTCGCCTTGAAAATTTGTTGTGTCAATAGCCATAAATATTTAGATTTTCATCATGCGAAGACTAACTAGGGAAGATATCGACAAATATGATTAGTCATTTAAATATCATGGCCTATTTTCAGTCACTTGAATGACCGTTTTGAATAAATCTTTGGAATTTTCGTTAGATAATTTCATGTATGTTTTATTAGCATTCCAAATGGTACAAATTTCAGTGCAACCAAGGAGGTTAAAAAAGGTTTGACTATATCAAGCAACAAAGATGTTCCTGATGAATCTATTCATTCAGGTAAATACAAATAATTTAAAAACTACAACGCAAATATCGATTTTCTCGTTTTTTCTTCTAAAATTTAGATGAAGATATTGTTGAAGAAGATGAGGGTGACAATGATAATCTTGGTTCTGATCCAGATTTCGGTAATGAACATCGATCAATTAATATAAAGTAAATTTTTGCGCTATTTGTTTTCTAAATGTAAAAAATATTTCTGTTCCATTGTTGTCTATTTAAGTGGACGTCGGAAAAAAGATAATTCATCAACGGTAAAATTCATTTTTTTTTGAAAATTTCCTTTTAAGTTTTAATATTAAAAATTTTCATTAAAATACAGAGACCAATTGTAAATCATTTTCAAGTGAGCCTATGTCCGTTAGCAAATAAATTGTATGGCATAGATTTGAATAAGCATCCATTACGACATGTACCATGCACACGTAACAATATATCATCAATTTATTTATTTACACATTTACGTGTTTTCCATTGTCTAAGTTCAAAAGCTTCATGTATGTTTTAAAAGAAAAAATTCTATCTCAAGCAAAATATCATCTATTTATTTTTCTTAGTGCGTCTTGTGCGTCATATAATGTATCATGGTTGTGAACATAACTATGATCTTTTTTCCCAATCGAGAGAATCACTTGTGAATATTTTACCAAAATCTTATCGTGGTAGTTGTCCGTTAACAAAATTAGGAGCATTTGGTCTCAATAAATATCATGATATAAGATTATGTGATGAAACTCAAACAAATGAAAATACGGGTCTATTAAATCATTTAGTTGTTTATCATTGTCTTTCATATCCATGGGCTAATAAATTATGTAATGCAGTTCAAGCAGGCGACTCTGATGGTAGTAAACAAATCTTATTTAAACCAAATGAACCAATAAAAGCTAAAAAATGGTTAACAACACAGGGAAAACTAATTCTTGCTAAACGTTATTCAACAATACAAAAACGAAAAAAATTAATAGCTAAAAAAAGGAAAAAATAAATTGTATATTTATGAATCTATTTTTTATATTACCGAGTTTATTGTTTTATTCATGTATACCGCTATAAGTATTTTTTTATGAAAATAATTTGAAATGTTGTAGTACTATTTATTATTGTAGCATCAGATATATATTTTATGTTTTTTGCTTGTTGATGTATTTTTTTAATTTCAATTACAGATACTTCTTTTTTTTTCAATCATGCTATTTGTAAACGATCCCCAAGTCAATGATTCCGGAGGACGGATACCGTAGGAACCGGCCGGAAAGCACGAGAAAGCGCTCGAAAGTGGAAGCAATATTCCGGTTGGAAGTTACCGGACTTTTTCCTGTGCATTCCGGCTGAAAGTTAACCGGGATCCGCAGGAAAAAAATCGGTAATTTCCGGCCGGAATATTGCTTCCACTTTCCGGCGCTTTCCCGTGCTTTCCGGCTGTTTCCCGCCGTGCTTCCATGACCTGGGATATCCTTCGCAAACATAAAATATACGATACAAAGATGTTCTTTTTTCAGATTTTCACGTTCGCAAAAAGTTTGCAATTTAATGGATATTTAATGTAATCGATATTTTGCTACTGTAAATCGATTTCATCGGTTATGTGTATCATATTGAAAAGCTATTAAAAACTCATTAATGGCAGCTAATTGTGTCATACGCAAAAGTAATATTGTGCGATATCTTTCTTACTATGGCAAACAAGCTATTATCATGTCTAGAGTTTTTCTATTAAAATCTTCTTAGTATGAGTAGCTCTTCAGAATACTTGACATGGTCATGATTCGTTTATGCGTAGAATTTTTATTTCAATTTATTGAAAACCTCATCAAAATGCAATCATAAACGACAACCATTTGTAACATACCATTTTAGCATTGGACTGATTCATTAATAGTAACACAAAAGTCATCACACCCTTTAGATCAATCGATTCAACATTGAGATTTGAAAACTACTGGTTTGAATCGATAATAACAAGCTTTATCGTCAAGTTGTTTACAAAAAAATTCAGTAGTAAAAGTTCTATTAATATACCTGGAAGTGTTGGCACAAAATTGTGTTCATTTATCCCAGGCTTACCTTGTACTAAGTAAGTTTAGAGATTTTTTCATATGGATCTACACTGCACGAATTCCTCGTTCGAATAAGATTATTTCTTAGTCAGTTCAAAAAAGGTTTAGATTGAGACTATTGTCAAACTAGAGTCGTACAGTTCCGATTGAAGATTGACTGAAGTAATACTCTTATAAATTAATTTTTGAATACATTGAAATATCTCTCTTATGAAGCATATAGTATAGATCAAACAATTTACAGTCTAGTTGGATACTGGCATCGATACCATTATCGGGAAATATAGAATAGATAGATTCACGTTCTGATCCATGACTGTCCTTTTGTCTTCATAATAGTCAATAATCCAAAACAATATTCTCAATAAAAAAAAAACAGCAATGAAATAGATGTATAATATATTCATTTCTTTCGTCATTATGACTTCGCTTTTGTTCGAATACGTTGATCTTGCATTAGATAGATCTATTGCAAGATGCATATTTTTCGAGCTCTACTCTCTTATTTATTATTCTTGGTTACGAAGTTCTCTGTACATAAAAAAGCATATATGCATTTTTAGTAACAACATTGTTACCACTGCTGAGTTGTCTCACCATATCATCGTCAAATGAATACCAATTTCCATCTTGAGGGTTTTTTGAGTATGCTGTATAATGCCCACTCACGAGACCACCTGTATGATTGGAAACAGCAACTAAGTCATATTTTGTCCATAGATTATTTTCAGGTATATCACTATTGTCTTTTACTATGTACTTATCAAGATCAAGGTCATACAGTGGAAATGAAATATATGTATCAATTTTCTGATTTGAATTAACGTCATAGGTAAACCTTTTCAATTGTATAATGAGCACATGTGGTAATGGTAAACATAAATCGGATTTGTGTCGAGCTACCGTAAGCTTTGAACACTTTTCACAGTGGTAATCACCATCAAGATAGTCTTCACGAAAAAAATCGGTTAATAAATTGGCTAATCTTAAGTTGTCATTTGAATGATTGATACAGTAATGTTGTTTATAGATATCAACCCACTTCGTAGCCATTTCGATATGAACACCGGTTATGTGCGGCAAATCTGTATCTGAATTTGTTGTGATACTTAACTTGGATAGCTTTCGTTTTCGATTCCACCAATATACATCACATGCAGACATCGGTGCATTTGTTATTGAACAAAGATGGCCAAGGATTTGATCGATCTGTTCTGATATATGTAGATAACTACAGTTCTCATCTGGACATATTAGAAGAATCGGCGGACGAAACTCTTTATTAGTAGAATGATGTATAAAATGACACCAAATATGCAGTTCATGAGTAGTCGCCTCAGGACATTCTACCAAAGCAAATTCTGCTTCAGGGATATAACGAAGAGATCGTCCACTGTCATACACAGTTTCAACAGAATGATTGAGTAATTGAACAGCTTGAATTCGTTTTCTAGTTAATTTTGGTTCATGTTGTTTAAGAAAGCAATCGACTAATTCACCAACCGTAACGACTGATGAGTCGACTTCGAGGGAGACTAAACGTTGTTCACCATCAGCTTTAATATAAAGAACAGATCGTTGATGAAAATTCGTAATAGGTAACGGTAGAAAAGTAAAAGGTTCATTATTAGTCTCCATCTGCTCACACCCCAAACATTTAACAGTTGATCGAATTTGACCATAGAATATATTGGTAATAATTGTGTTTTTCATGGAAAGCTCAGCATGAATAAGATGTAAAAAATGATTCATAAATTCTTGTGCATCTTGTTGTCGATAAGCCCCATAACTTGGTAAACTATCTTGAATATTGTAAAGAAGTGATGATGGTTTGATAGCATCATACTTTCTTGAGCACATTTTTTTAATTAAATTTTTATATTCACAAATTATGGGTGCATCTAGCTCGTCATCTAATTCTAAAATGCTTTGCGTGAACTTGGGTATATTATTTAAACACTGAAAAACACTATTCATAAAACATGTATTACCTAAATTAATGAGTCCACATAAGCCAACTGGAGTTTTTGAATTAGATGCTACTTCATCATAATCTATACTAATGTATTGACATGATTCGAAACACAAATCACGTAAAATCCTGTTATCAATGTCAGAATCAAATTTCATCCAAGTATCTTGATTCCATTTATAGATGGGTCGATTATGCGGTGACTTATTGAGTTTTGCATAGGCTTCTTTTCTTAAATCTCCAAGAGTGGACAAATATTCAACTGTTAAAATTTCAAAATCTGCCTTATCCATTGGCTTCTTACAAAGTTTCAAACGCAAGTCATGATTCTCATAGGAAGCAAAAGTTGATATTGGAAGAGTTCGACCGTTTGCTACCTTTTGAGTACTATAATCGATGTTTAATAAAGAGTTATTACGTAAGTCTAGTTGATTTATCGTGACGGAAGAATTTGATTCGTCAATCATTTCCCATTGTTTCATCTTTTCGTCATACAGTTCCAAAAAGCAGTCTTTCAGCGGCACATCGATTGGAAAATAGTTTGCTATTTTCTCTTTTAATGTTGTAATCGTATCAGATAGCCAAACATCTATATAACCATAATTGGTTTGACTTCGCTTCGTTTTAGATATCTTTAATTTAAGAAGGCCTTTTTGAGATAAGAGTTTTGACTTGGTTTCTTCTTTCTCAATTGCTAAACTTATAAATTGCCCTGATTCAAAAGATAAATCACGTAAAGTCTTTTTATCCATGTCGAAATCAAACATCTCCCAACTATTATTATTCCATTTATAGATCAATCGATTTTGCGGTGACTTATTTAGTTTTGCACAGACTTCTTCTCGTAACTCTTCAAGTTTGGCAAAAGATTCAATATCCAAATGTATATAATCTGTCTTATCCATTGGCTTCTGACAAAGCTTTAACCATAAGTAGTGACTTTCGTAGGAAAATGAAGTTGATTCTGAAAGAGCTTCGCCGTTTGGCGCCTTTCGAGTACGATATTCGACGCTTAATAAAGAACCATTACGTAGTTTCAGTTGATTAATCGTGAGGGAAGAATTTGATTCGCCAATCATTGCCCATTGTTTCGTGTTTTCGTCATAGAGTTCCAAGAAGAAATCTTTCAGCGGCAAACTAATCAAAAACTTACTTACTATTCTCTTCTTCAATTGTTCTAAAGTATCAGATGACCAAATCTCCAGATAGTCATGATTTGCTTGACTTTGTTTGCCTCTGCATATGTTTAATTTAAGAAGATCTGTTCGAGATGGGAGGTTTGAGTTGGTTTCTTCTTTCTCAGTTACTACACTTATGAATTGGTTCGATTTAAGAGATAAATCAGCTAAAGTTTTCGAATTCATAGCAATTGGTAACTCTGTCCAACCGTCTGGATCCCTTTTAAAGAGGGACCGATTATTAGGTCGCTCGTTGAACTTTTCATAGGCTTGTGTTCGTAATTCTTGAAGAGTGGACAAACGATTAATATTTATCGGTATATAATTTTCTCTACTAATCGGTTTTTTACAAAGTTTTAATGTTAATTCATCACTTTCTTTGATATAAGAACTTGGTTTCCTAGAACTTTGATCGTTCAACGACTTTTCAGTCCTTTTTTTGATAGTTAAGAAGGAGCGATCACGTAGTTTAGCTTCGCGAACAGTGAGGGAGGAATTCGAATCATCAATATTTTCCCACTTGTCGCGTATTTCGTCAGACGCTTCCAAGAAGAAATTTTTCAGTGACAACTTAATATTTAACTTGCGAGCTACTTCCTCTTTTAATTCTAATATAGTGTCAGATGACCACAATTCCAAAATCTCGTAAGCCATTTTGTTGCGCTCATATTTACATACTTTAAATGTAACAATTTCTCTTTTACGTGGAACCGCCGATGACAATGGGCGAAGGCTTCTACTACCATTCATTAAGTGAGGTTTTTGGGATTTGAATTGGAGCTGGTTACATAATGAATATACATAAATTGAAATGTTAAGTAAGTATTGAGGAATTTTTTGTGTTTCTAAAACCTATTAATAAATTTATCTGAAAAACATAGAAAATTTGTTTTGTGTGTTTGTAACCAATTAATAGTTTATTAAGATATAGAACTATTCGAATCATCTGACTTTAAATATACAAGTACGTAAGCATTACTTGTAATAATAGCGTTCTGATTAATTTCATTGACACGATTATCATTAAATTCATACCATTGATGTCTCAAGGCATTCTTGGCTACGGTTGTATAATGTCCACAAGATAAACTTCCGACGTGACAAGATGCAGCACATAATTTATATCTATCATTATTCGATATCAAGTTCTTATATTCAAGTTTGTAACGAACGAATGTATCTATTTTTTGAAAAGTATGATCGAATGGAAATCGTTTTAATTGTATAACAAGAACACGAGGTAACGGTAAACATATAAGTGTCTTTTGCTTAGCTTGAACATATTGTTTACATGAATTGCAATAGTATAATCCATCTAAATTTTCTTCTAAACAAAAATCTTGGATTAAATTTTCCAGTAAAATTTCATTATTAAATAAATTGCGTTTTGGTAATGGAAGTGGAAGTGGAAGAAATGTTGTAATTTCGTCAGTCATATCGATGAAATTACATCCTGTGCATGTTACCTGTGATTTCGTATGAATATGGAAAAGATCAGCAATAATAGATATTGATTTTGTTCTTTCAAGAGCATTCAAAAGAGAATTCAGAAACTCATGTGAATCTCTCTGTGCATGTCCAATAAATATCGGAGCAGAACGACTAACTATTTCTTTAATATCTCGAGGATTAACAGTAGTATTTTCACCAGACCATATTGATTGTATTAGAGAAGTATATATAGCAATAATATCTTCATTTTCTCTTGTTGAGTGCTGTTTTTGATTGAGAGCCCATTGAGTTAGTTCAGGAATATTACTCAAACATTGAAGAGCACTATTCATGTAACATGTATTACCAATGTTAATCAAACCACACAAGCCAGGAGTTGGACATGTTGATTGAGTTGTATTTTTTGATGTTGAAATCTTTTCATCTGAAGAACTTTGACCTGTATTGTTGACGTTCGGTAGTATGAGTTTTTCCAGTTCATTTACTGCATTTACAGTCGTCATTTGTTTTTCGGCGAAATGAAAGTCTTTGATTGTTTGACTATTATTAGTTGATTTTCTTTCCTTTGGTATTGGTAAATGGTCTACTTTTGATTTTGACGAAACTATTGTTCTTGGTTTGATCGGAGGTGAAATTTGTTTATAAAAACCTGAAATATTCTTCTTTGTTTACTATATTCCTTAAGTAGTACTGTATAATGTATATCTACCTGGAATAGTTTCAGTAGTACTTCTTGGTGATACAGTCATTTCTGTAGTATTTACACTGGCAGAATGTTTGTTTCTTGGCAAAATAAATAAAGAAGATACTTTTTGACGAGAAGCATTACTTTTTCGATTGAGTTTCGGTAAAGACGGTGCGCCTAGTTGTTTTGATTTATCATCGAGATTCACTGAAGCACTACGTCGTTTTGACAGGATTGTATTTTTTGTAGGAAAATAATTCATTTTTTCTGAAAAATAAAAGTGATTAAAATTTAACATCAGCGTATCTTCAAATAATGAAAATTATGATGTTATTGAATCGTATTTCAGGTTCATAATATTATTTCCTACCTTTTATGTGGTTTTATTTAGAAAAATTTGCATAGATAGAAATGACATGTATGTTGTTAAAATTAATGAAAAAATAAATGGATTTTTATTACAAATTACATTTCGATTTATAAATATTTTTATCGTACTGCCTGTGTGAATTTTATGATAATATTTCAAGCTAGGAAGAAGCGCAAAAAAAATGCTTATTTTTATGGCACGGGTTTTTTTCAAAATGAAAAGAAAGAACGAAAAACAAGATGATGATGTATAGGCGTAAGATTGTGCTTTTCTTTTGCATGCATCATAATAAACTATTGGTTGAAAATAAATCTAAACAACGTCGTTTGCGTTTTGTTATTCTTATTCTTTTTAATAGTTGTACATTTATTTTATCAAACATGAAAATACGTCTATTAATTAAAAATAGGCATGTTCAGGTAGTTTTAAATAAATTATATTATTCGACTCATTTTCATTATTTCATATAAAATATGCAATCAATTTTTAATTTAATAAATGTTTCAAAAATTTATTTCACGAAATGTTCAGTTTTTAGGAACAGTACGTAACTTTGAAATATAATGTATCATGACAAACTTTTTAATGTAGAACAAAATATTCTAACTTTGATAACATTTTCTTGTTATTTTGTTAGTGATGGTATCGTAATTAATGAAAACAATTAAAAAAATTTTTAAAACTCATAATAAATAATTTTCACTCAACGCTTTCCCGATAGAACTAAATCTTTAGATACAATCATGATATACGTTTTGGGTTTTGGTTAGAGCACGAATTATATATATATATGTTGTGGTCAAAATTCAAATCCAGTCAAATTTTAAATTTGCCCGGGCAAAATTGAAATTAGAATTTTTTTGGTGAAAATTGAAATTAGAATTTTGACTGTGATTTTGTTGGACACAATTCTAATTTGAATTTTGCCCGGGCAAATTTTAAATTTGACTGGATTTGAATTTTGACCACAACATATATATATCTCCTTATATGGTCAACAATTTACGATTGCAGTTAAACTTGAATGTTTATCAATGGCCAGAAAATATGTTTCCTGTACTTGATCAATTAGAAAATCTCTAGAAAATGAAACATCGAGTATTGATGTTGCATAATTAATGGAATAACTAGATAGCGATGAAAAATCTAATAATTCACAGAAGATTGAAAAAGTACTATCTGCACTTTGAGAAAATGTTTGTAAACAACTGTTTTGATACTGCACCATTAACTATCAGCAAAATTAATTTTCCAAAGGCATCAAAAATTAATCGAAGCGATAAATTATCAAATAACTATAGTTAGACATTGCAAGCGATGAAGAACAGCCCTACTTACGCGATCAAGATTAAGCATATATCACAATGAGAAACTTTCACAATTAAATTTTTATTCTTTTTAAATCGGCTGCTAATACAAAAATTAAAAACCTTTCGAGTTCAATGCATCTATTTGAATCGATAGATACAAGTCAAGAAGACGTGAACCAATCCTTGATGCATTTCTCTTGAGTAAAGATTACTGCACATTATAATCATTGCTTCCAGTACGATTGATAAAGACGTTGGTCACAAAGAGGACAAGAACGGATATTCATTTGAACCAGATTAAACCTATTATTCGATATGGTACCGATTGAGATTGCTATTGTTTTCTTCGAGCGGGAAACAATTATATATATCATTCTATTGGATATATTTCGTTTTATTCCAAATATAACTTCTTCTGTATACATATTATTTTTTATTATTATCGATTAATCCATTGATAAAATAAGTTTAGACAGATCTTTTATTAAACAACCAATATGATTATAATAAAAGCAGACACGTGTTTGATTTGACAATGGTAGAATCACAAGTATTTTTCAAATGGTTACCTGTTGCTGTTGTTCCTTTGTTGATATTTGTAATTTTTGGTTTATCCTATTGGATTTTTGCTCATCAACGACGAAAAAATCAAAAATCGAATGAGAACCAGTTAGAAAATGAACTCATCATTACAAAGCCTATTCATCAAAACATAGTTTCTAAAAATGAATATTTATCATCTCGAACTAAAATTTTAACAAAAAAATCTAAGTCAACCAATTCAACACAATTCACCAATACTGATATAGCTGATATTGATAAAATTTTACATACGGCAAGTGATCGAGCAATGTGGGAACGAAATTATTTAACAAAAGATCAACTTAATAAACTAAAAAAAGTACCATCTGAACAAACTCAACAAAAATCTTTATTTATCAATTGAATTAAGCCTTCTATTTTGTTTTTCTTTGTTAACATAATGTCTTTTATTATATGTACGCATTACGAAGTATGCATCAGTAAATGTTGTTTAAGTTTAGGCATTGTTTTAAAATTATTCGAACATCGATGACATTTTAATTCATTATCAAGAAGTTTTCCCATTCGTATTGTGTCAACACGAATACAACCATTTGCTTGTAGATCATCAATAACTTGACTTGCATCAAGAAAATAATCGCTTGTAAAAGAATTCCAATGTTTTTTCTAAGAAAAATAACAATACATATTCATCTTGGAAATACACATACTGAGAAATGGGTTCACGAATTATTTGGTTACGCTCGTGTTCATTTCTTTCACTGTGTCACAAACTATAATAAGAATGCCGATGGTGACTTTTAAAGGAAATTTTATTTCCTACAAAGCTTTTCCAAGATCAAAATTATTCTGAAATTCCACTGATCAAGTCCTTAAAAGATGCAACCTAACTTAAATTTCGCTATTCTAGAGACTCAATCCTAGCAAAACTCTTAAGCATACTCTTTTAGTTACGATTCATAGCAGCGTAATAAAATCGAAAATAAATTTGTCCAAATAATTTTAGAAGTAACTATTTATATACATACTGTTTTTAAACTGTCTGATATAAAATCTTGACTGATGACATGCATGTGAAGAAGTGACATTGATGGAATAGCATGATAGCCATAACGAAAATGAGCAAATGAGCCACAAGCATTTGCTTTAGCTGCAACTCTATGAATATAAAATTACTGAAAACTCGTCACTAATAATGCCTCAAAATTACTTTTCAGCTGTTTCTTTGCCAACTTTAAGCATATGTTTTAGTAAAGATAGATGAGCATTATTGACCGATTTGAGATTTGTAATATTTTCATTAGGAATAACAAGTAAATGAATGCGAGCCTAAAACAGAAGAATCATTGTGAAATGTAAGAAATTGACTGAAATAAAAAGTCAAGCTTTACAACTTCTATAAAAAATTGCTCAATTATTTTCAATTATAATTTATAAACTGAATTTCGTGGCTTGAAAATTCGAACTTTTAGTACCAAGTACCAGAAAAAATGTTCATAAAATGAAAATTAGTCGAACAATTCCATTTATTATTCGAAGAAAAAAAAACTAATTCGTAGATTTTCGTACTAATCAAATCAATAGCAATTATTATTCGTTATTTTTGTATCATTAATCTACTACTATTCAAAAAACAAATTGCTTACTTTTGGAAATTTATCGTTAATAACAGTACACAAGTCATCTTTGTATACTTGAATACTCTCGTCATCTACGGCTGCTGATAAACCTGCTGACCAATGATTCTTTTTTGGTTGATTTCCATTAACATTATCTGACGATGGCATCTTTCGTTTTTCAGACATCGATGGCAATGAAGAAGCCATTCTTTCTAAATAACAGGTAATAATGAAAAAAGTGCATGCTATGTTTTTTTTTATTCTATTTAAATATAGAGCTATGATTTGTAATTACATCAATATGGTGTAAGATTAGTCAATTTTATTTCACAATTTAACACAGAAAGAAAAAAGAAAAGATATTCAGCACATAAACGCACACAATAAATCTAAGAAATGCAACGAGCATGAGCAATGTTTGAGACATTTAATTATCATCAAAACAAAATTCATATGAAATATCTGACTCAGATTATTAAACTGATGTTTCCGAATTAAGTTTTAAAATAAATCTATTTTGTTTTAAATCGAAAATTTTTTCAATTAAATGTATTCGTGGCATCTGATGAAATGAACATATCAATCCAATATGTTCGGCATGCTGTTGTTTTAGTACAAATACTAAATTTGCATATATCGATTGATTGATTGATATTGTTTTTCTGTTCTCTTTCTCATAGATATACGGTTGTGGATCGCATATTATTGACCATGATTGTTCAATAGCATGATTTGTTGTTGATGCTATTGCTGGAAGTAGCGTTGTAGCTAATGGCTGTGATTCTGTTTGAACGTAACGTTCAAGAAATGCTCGAGGCGATAGATCATGTGATAAACATGTTGATAAATGATAAATAATTGATTCACGAGTGAAATAAGGTTGCTGACGAGTTATTCGAAGATATTTTTGAAGTGGACGTGACATTGATGAAAATACAGCCTAGAAACAAAATTATTTTTGTTTTTTAACACAATTTAAAGAAAAACTAAATCAGTACTTGTGCTGCTTCTCGAGCATCCATTGGTATATGCGAACCATATTTTTCATTGAGACACTTACGAACATGTGTAAATGCATCTTCACATGAACTTACTAATTTTGTACGTCGTTTTCGTACTCGACGTTCATAATCAAGTTCATCGTAGAATCTAGAATAAATAAAACAACATAGTAATTTTAGTACTCAATTTCTATCAACTATAGAGAAACTCTCAATTGTAAAAATGTTTCTTTCAATGAGCCTGTTTCGTTGGCATTTTATGAAGCTACATCATAGCTCGCTTCGAACTATACTATGCCAAGGAAATATTTTGAAATAGTAATGAAAATTTTTCTCTTTTTGAATAAAGCATAGGAACTATGAAATTTAAATCCACCTGATTGAACATTGCTACTTTACACTGAGAAATATCAATGATAACGTGTCGAGCTGAATTTCACACGAAGTTAAGAATAGAAGAATATAACCTGGTTTCATTGCAACAGAAGAATAGTATTCGTTAGAGCTATTACCCAAAGAAAAAGGTTCTTGCAAAATTTAAGCAAATTGATTTCGTTATCGATAGAAATGAGGATGCATGTCGGAGTATTTTATTCGTGCTGATAGCCCTCCAAAATAAAGATTTCTCTTTGTAATATCGCTTTTAGGTAGTTTCTTTCATCTTCTATAACTAGCTCTATCAGAATAATATATTGAGTTACGAAAACAAATATCATAAGTAAAATACCGATCATTATATTCATGCATCGAACGTGTAACATCTCGATTTCGATTAACACCAGTAGCAATAGTCGATGCATTCGATTGTGATCCAATAGATTTCGTTGATAATGCTCCATGTTGTCTTGCTTGTGTTTGGTGCACATTTTCCAACCATGGATTGAACACAGGAAAATCTTTATAATATTGTTCAAGTAGATAAACACTTGCTTCCTGTATTGACATCGAACCTAAGAAGAAAATAAACAAATGAAATTTCTTTTCCATTTTGTTTTTATTAGTCTATCAAATTATTACCAATTGTATATTGTCTTGTTTCTCCATCAGGTGACCGTACAACTTTAACAATCCATTTGGGATATAACCATTTTGTTTCTAAGACAATAACAACTAATAGGAATAAAAATAAAAGTAAATCTTCATAGGTTGATGTCATTGATAAAATTTTTTCATAATTGTCAACATTTGGTTGCAATAATTTAAAAGTATAATATAACCAATAAGCCAAAATAATCATCGTCAAAATCATCATAAAAAGTATTTTATGTAAATGTATGCGTGGTAAATAAATTGTAGTTCGTCGTCGATATAATAATAATAACGTGCCAACAAATAAAAGTAGAAGTTTAAAAATAATTGTTAATAATAATGTATAATCATCAATCGCTATTAAATCCGATTGAATTAATATATATGGTAATGTTAGAAATAGTATAGGTGATACAAAAGCAATAAGACAAAGTAAATAAATAACAAAATGATAAATTACAATTGAACGTTTGCGATGATTGATTTTGTTTGTTAAATTTTGTAAAGGACTGTGTAATTGCAAAGTAGTATCATTATTGTTGGTTAATGCATCTTCATTACCGCCGTTACATGTTGTTGTTGTTGTTTCGCCCCAGTTATCATCTTGTGGAAGAATTTTTACTTCAATACGTTCATCTTGATCATCAATCGATGTTACATTAGTTTGATGTTTTCGATGATGACGTCGCGACGATGATGATGAACGTGTTTCATAATTGTTGGTATTCGATGATGAAATTATAGGAATTGGAATTGACTCTTTTGAAAGAATTAGATTAGAAGGTAAAGCTACAGAATTAATTATTCCACCATATGTGTCTGGTTCCATGATCTATAATTATATAGTTGATTCAATTATAACATATAGATTGATATGTTGTGAATAGAATTTTATTGAACAACATGATCACGATCTCAACATCTATATCAAGTCTGTCAGATAACAACGAGTTATGTGTCTTGAGATCAAACGATAGAAGAAAAAATGATGAAGATGAATATGACTAAGGGCACTATTCTAGTTATTATAACTTCAAAGATTATCACCGATTTGGTCTATTTAATAAATATCACTCTCGATTTTTTCCCGGTGTGCCATCGATTCAATCAAAGAACAAATGTCTAACCTATGTAGAATTAATTAGTATTTACTTACATCGACTACCGCTGAACAGTATTGTTGTTCGTTAACGTGGCTGTTTTTCTTTATTAGTAACTCATATGCTGTGTTTTTTCCAGTTGTTGTCATGATTGTCTACCGATATACAACAACTGCTCGTGTTTACTCTTTATCGTCGAGTGCACATATCCATGAAATTAACCATCTCAGTTCTCTTTTTCTTCTGTCCATTATCTCGCAGCGTTGTCTTTCTTCTTTTTCTTTACACTGTCTCGCTATTAAGCTACGCTTCAAGCATTTGAAAAAAGCGTAGATTGTTCTAGTCACTATCAAGAAGAAGCAGAAAAAACTACATATACAAAGGTTCAATGCCTATCACACATGTACTGATATCTGTACATGTAATTTATGCCATATATTCAAATGAATTTCATATTGAAACTCTTTTGAACAAATATTAATCAATACTCATTTTTCATCTGAATATGTGGAAAAAAACATGATCAATGAGTTCTAAAGTAAAAAATAACATTAGTCGAGCCGTTGATAGATTGATGACATGCTCAATATATATGCGTATCTCATCATATATTAACTAGTCATCGCCTATGAATGCTTCTAATTTTTTCTCAATGAATTATATTTTATCTAGATCAAATTTAAAATTAATGAGAAGTCTAACAAAAAAATATTTATCGTCATTTTTTTTTCAATTATAAAATTTCATTTCTCTTACGTACAGTATAAAGACATTTGGCATTGATACTAGCTGTTCGACGTTGTTCTTCCATGTCGAATGAAAGTGAAGTAATACAAAAAAAAAAGGGAGAAGCAACGTTTGTTTAATAAACTTAAACAGAAATGTATCACGTACACGCTTTACAGATTTATGACTGACCTCTTCTCAGAAGAGAAGAAAGAGAAAGAAGAAAGGCAGAAAGCAAGCTTTGTTCTTAAATAGAACAGCGAAAACTTGCATAATCAATAAAAAGAATTCTTGTAATATACACCATCAGTCTGATTTAAACTTATAATGGCCCTTGAACAATGCCGTTTTATATTCTTATTAGATATACATCGGCATACGACGAAGTCTTTTGCGCTTTACGGCAATTATTGTATCTGCTCACACACTCATACTAACAAAGAAAAGAATAAGAGAACATTGAACAAACAAAGACGGATCATAGTAACAAAGAATACATCTTAACAGATCGATTGTCTGATGTTTAAGCAATAAAACAAGAAAACAAACGGAACAGACAACACTTACTTATTTTAAAATACTGACTGGCAGATGATATCGATTGATAGACATTAGACAAAGACAAAAGAATGAACGTCTATTGGATGCAATACAAACAGAGACATCATGATAAATAGCATTCGTATTGATAAGGTATGCCATCTATATGAAAAAAATGCAGCGCAATTGCTAGATTTTTTTCAAAGAAAAAACATTTTACCAAATAAATTAATTTTTATAACAGAAAGAAAAGAAATTTACTGGTAATATTAATTACCAATCCATTATCATGATGAAATCGTTGAACTTCACAATTGTGCATTTATTTATTTTATTAGAAAGAAATCAATTGAAATGACGATAAGTCGTGCTGCATCATATTTTATTTCAACACCAATTTATTATGTTAATTCAAAACCACATATAGGTCATCTTTATTCAAGTTTACTAGCTGATACTATTGCAAGATGGCAACGTATAAAACATCCGTCAATATCAAAACTGATTTTCTCAACTGGAACCGATGAACATGGATTGAAAATTGAACGAGCTGCTACCGATGCTCATCTTACGCCGTTAGAATTTTGTAATCAAGTTTCAGGTAGAATAAATTGGAGGAAAATTTTTTGTTTTAGATAGTTTACTTTATTCTATTTAGAAACTTTTCGTAAAATGTTTGATCAATTTTCCATTGAATATTCAAATTATATTCGAACAACCGACGAAAAACATTGTCAAGCTGTTCGGCATGTTTGGCAAGAACTATCGAAACAAAATTTGATCTATAAAGGTAGTTATGAAGGATGGTATTCAGTTCAAGACGAATGTTTCGTTAGCGAAGATGAAGTAAGGATCAGGTTAGTTTTTATTTCCATGTTTCAGTTATTAAAAAAGAATTGGTGTTTTTTTCTCTCTCCGTGTATCATTAGATAATTAAAGATCAATCAGGTCAAACTAGAATTAAAGAAACGAATCGTCCTGTTGAATGGACAGAAGAAAAAAATTATATGTTTAAATTAAATCAATTTCATGAACGTATTGAACAATGGATAAAAGATAAAAAACCATTATATCCGACTAAATACAATAAACTTGCATTGAGACAATTATCTGAACTTACAAAACAAGGCGATATATCTATTTCACGGGAATCAAAACGACTTTCATGGGGTATAAAAGTACGTTCGAAATAAGTGATTTTCATATGCAAAATATTCAATTAAATTAGGTACCAAATGATTCATCGCAAATAGTCTATGTTTGGATTGATGCACTTATTAATTATTTAACTGTTGCTGGTTATCCTGATCATACTATTCATTGGCCACCTAATTGTCAAATAATTGGTAAAGAAATTCTTCGTTTTCATGCTATCTATTGGCCAGCATTACTTATGGGACTTGATCTTGAATTACCACGTCAAATAGTTGTTCATGGGCACTGGCTAAAAGATGATAAGAAAATGTCGAAAAGTGTCGGCAATGTAATTGACCCATGTGATCTATTAATGAAACTTCAATGTGATGGTGTTCGTTATTGTTTATTACGTGAAGATGTTCTTTCACAGGATGCAAATTTTAATGAATATAAAATGAAAAAATATTTAAATGCTGAACTAGCAAATACGCTTGGCAATCTTCTTAATCGTGTGACTTCGTCAGCAATAAATTCTGAATGTATTTATCCTTCTCGTCCTTCACATCCATTGTCTTCATCAGCAACAGAACTTCTTGATCAATGTATCAATCTACCATTACGTGTTACAACAGCATACGATTTATATGAATTCTATCATGGAATAATTGCAATTATGGATGTCCTTCGTGCATGTAATGCTTATGTTCAACATGAACAACCTTGGTTATTAGCTAAATCAACGATAGAAAATGATCGACAACGTTTACAAATATTGATTTATTTAACACTTGAATGCTTGCGTATTTGTGGTATTCTACTACAACCAATTGTTCCATCAATTAGTAAACAATTACTTGATGCACTTGGCATTGATCAGAATAAGCGTACATTACATGATTGTACTGTTCAGATTGAACACAAAGCGAAACATTTAAATTTTATGAAAAATGAACGTATTTCTTTGTATCAACGTTTACCGATTGTTGAAAATGAGCGTGATGAATAAATTGGGGGTATCTTTATCATATTTTTTTCTCGTACTTTTTCTGCCTATTAATGGTGATTCAAATTGAACATGACAAAAATTAGTTCGATGCTCTTGAGAGGTACACATGTGTTATATTTGAAAAGAAATGAAGTAGGAATGATCATTTGGTGTTTGTATTCAAAATCTCGTAATGTGTGCAATATGTGTACATATGTGCACTTGAGTGTGACGAAATCAAAACGAAAGAAAAAAAGATGAAGATAACACTACAAAACATGTATTACTACAAGATAGTGACCATCATTCTAAGGTAACTTTCTTTGTAATTCATCTCGGTATTATTTCTCATTGACGACAACGACAAGGTGAACGATGAGGTTTGACATTAGTTGATAAATTAAATAAACGCACAATAAATAATCATAACTATCATGGGTACTGGATTATCTACTATCAATGGTCTTTTATTTTCAAGTGAATTCGTTCAATCTTCGAATTTCTATGATTATTTTGTTTTTATGTAGAAACATCGATTGTTGTTCATGGTGAAACCTATCGAATATTTAATATAATTGGACAAGGTGGTGAAGCCACTGTATATCGATGTAAAGACGTACAGGGAAATCAATATGCTGTGAAAATTTTTTATTTTTCCCGATATCCTCCATTTCAAATTCGTGCTCGCATTGATGGATTTATGAAGGAAGGTCGTATTCTAAGCTACTTAAGTGGACGATCACCACATTTTATTCGTATTGTTGATTTTGAATATCGACCAAATGAAAACATTGGTTACATGATCATGGAATTAGGTGATGGAAATTTGAGACAATATTTACGAGGAGTACCATTAAATCCTAGTGTTCGTAAAATGTACTGGCGACAGATTGTTGGTATTTTGACAGCACTTCAGGATGCAAAAATCGGTAAATCGGTATAAGAAAAATGGCATATTGTTGAATATATTTTTTTTCTTCTGTTATCTTTATTTAAAGTACATGCTGATATTAAGCCTGAAAATATGATTCTAGTAAATGGTTTGTTAAAAATAACTGATCTAAGTCTTGCTTTTGGATTACCCTCTACGGGACAAGCTATGCAAGTACCAATGGTTCGTGGTACCCTAGGTAAATAGAAATAACAATGAGATTTTTCGAAAAAGGAACATTTTATTTGTATAATCTATTTATCATAGATTATATGGCACCTGAAGTTTTCGCATATCAAACAGGCTTCAAATCAGATATATGGTCAGCAGGTGTTATTCTCTATGAGATGACTTATGGTTATCCTCCCTATTTTGATTTTATCGATCGAGAACAAAAAATCTCTGCTATTGCAAGAATGACGCCTATAATTTATCCTCCAGTCGACGATCTTTTTCTACTTGATATTATGCAAAAATGCCTTGCATTGATTGCTGCTTTGAGACCAAGTGCATATAACTTACAGGAACATCCATATACAGGTTTATAATATGAACGGGATATTATTTTTGTTTTCATATGAAATATTCTTCTTCAGTATAAGAAGATCTAGTTCGAAATTTTTACAGAAAACTTTTTCTTTTTTGCTCAATTTTATTGATACGAAACGTTTGTTTTAAGATTTCACTACTAAACAGTGTAGTTCTGATGTGTGAATTTTTCTTTTATATCTTGTAATAGTGTTTTGCTAAAGTACAATAGTTTTATCTCACTTATTTCTTACTGTGAATAAATCATTGAAAACAAGACTTTTTTAGCGTCTGTTTCGATTATATTTGTCGTTGAATCTACAAACAAAACCACCGATTAGCATTCATTTCTTTCTAATGTAGACGTGCATTTATTTTCTTTTGTGTCTTTCGTTAACCGAATAAACGAAGCAACTAAGAAGAGTGTAATATTGATGTCTGGTATTACTCTTTTCTCATGCGTGAATGTCACTCATTACTCGTCCAGCATGTGAAATAATATGTTCTTGAAAAAATTCAATGGAGTTGTCAAACAAGAAAAATTCTTATTTATTCTCGAATTTTCTCAGCCAGTCTATAAATATGTAAGCGCATATTACTTGGCAAAATCATTTGTTTTAGAAACCAATTACATGTAAGTCACAATGGCTATAGTACTATTTGATGATATTGAGTCATATAGTTATTCGGATTGAAATACGTTAAATGACTGATTTCGAGGCTGCGACATACTTCTCATCTATTGATAGTGTCGTAAATGTCATAAAAATTGATAGTTTTTTTTCTCCACTAATAAGAACATGGTACGAAATAGTATGTCATTATTTTTTCAATAACAACAATAAAAGTTACAAATACACAAGTAAAACTGTTGAAGATATGATTTGGAAATTTCCAACTGATAATACAAATTTTAAAATTCCAATCGTTTCATATTACCGTTAAAGCCACATAGTATTTATTTCAATACACATTCATATCATCATTTTTGTAATTTGATCACGTTCCCCTACTTCAATTATATCAGTACTTTTCATTTAGTCTCTTCAGATTGAGATAAGCAGTACGTTTTGTTTGATAACTTATCATAGTTGTTGAATTATATATTCCAATAAAGAATTAACTTTATAAAAGCAAAAATAAAGTCATACTAAATAAATATTATTCATTGTAGATTTAGAATTAATCGTGCTCGTTAAAATGTCGCGAACAAATGTATTTTCTCATTTCGAAAATGGAAATCGATATCGTTTCGATGACAAATCAACTCCATCGAATAGATTCAATTTAGAAACAATTTTTGATTTTTCCAATTTGTAAACATAGACTTCCTAGTATTTTCAATATCACTTCTCATATTCTTGTTCTTTTTATTTTAGACAACCAAGAGTCCAAACTCATCTTAAAAATGTTTATACTTGTGTATTAGTTAGTGTCATATGTGCAACACTAGGTGTTTATTTATCCATGGCAGATTGACTCAATTATCCTCGTTTAGCTATATTTGCATAAAAAATAACAAGTATTTGGTTGTTTGCGGCGGATTTTAATGTTCATACACAAATGAAATGCTTTGGATCAATGTCAGATACGTCTTTATTTACTGGCATTTATTGAAGTCCACTCATTAATTTAGCTATTCGTGTTGACCCACAAATTGTTATGACAGCATTCTTATTGACAACAACTATTTTTGCTTGTTTTACACTTAGTGCCTTACTTACACGAAAGCGAACATATTTATATTTTTGGAGGTAGGAGAATTCGAAGAGAAAATCCTAACATAATATTTGTTCATCACTGTTTAGGTATACTCGGTACGGGTACATCAATTATGTTTCCACTGAGTTTAATGAATATATTTGGACGATCACAACTTATTTTTAATGTAAAGAAAACAGAAAAAAAAATCATCAAGAAACTATCGTGTTTTTCTTTTAGTTTAATTTTTCTTTTGGTTTAGTTATTGTTTGTGGTTTAGTTATTGTTTGTGGTTATATTTTGTATGATACTCAATAAATTGTTGAACGAGCACCAAATGGTGATATGAAGTATGTCAAATAAATAAAAAAGAAAAGCGCGAAAAAACCAAACAATCCTTGATTGTTATATGACTATCTCTTACAATTTATATTTATCTTTCGCGTCATGTCATGTTTTTGTTTTTATAGGTGATTTCATCGTTTTAGACATACCTTTCTTCTATTTATCGATATGGTCGATTTGTTCGTTCGTATTCTCATAGTTTTACTTGAAAATGTATGTAATTATTATTTATATGTGTAGTTTTACTTGTTATCTATACATATTTATCTGCTATTTATAGTCGCAAAGCAAAATAAAAAGAGCAACAATCGTTAAAAAGAATACTTCAAGTTATCAACGAAATGCAACCACTCGAATCAATCAAAACACAAACACACGAACGCCTTATGTTTTTCTCTGGTCGATTAAATATCACATTTGATTTTTGTAAATTACTCTCTGCTCTCTCTCTCTTCCTCTGATTCAATATTTACTTCTGTTTATTTAAGCAATTGCAAGAATCTTTAATCTTGATTTAGTGATGAATGCGTATTCATTTTGAAATTAAAGAAACATAAAGCTTGACACAAAATAGAATCAATTTGTTATTATAGCCGACAAAAAAAAATAAAAGGAAGAGAAAAGACAACATATACTTGCCTTTTAAAAATGGTATTGTATTAAGATACTTCTAGGCATTATGAAAAGAAAACAATTGTGTCCATTCAATAGTGTTATGTTATGAAGAAAAAGATAATAGCTCAAGCTGACGTCAAACGTAAACGATCATATAGTAGATCAATGGATTTGTCTTTCTTTAGGGTATTAAAATTAAAATAACGTAGTAATTTCATACGTGAAGTACAGAAGAAAAGAACACATAGTTTTCATGTGAAAACATGTAATAGTAGTATTATAAATCTAATTCCAAAAGAAGATAAACTATGCTATTAACTAACAAAATATGCGTTAAATTCATAATATACAAAAAAGAACGTGAAATTCAACACTACACATTATTACATGCATTGTCAATAGGAATGATCAGCATATCTAATTTCAGCATATTCACTTCCAAGCAATTTTTATTAAATTGAAGTTCCACGAAAAAAAGAATGAGCAGCTGGTCGGTGCTTACCAACTTTCATCATTCTAGTAGATTCTATTGTTAGGGAAGAGAAAAAAAATGGAGAACAAGTATAACATCTGTCTCAGCAACTGATTTAAGTTGACGTGATGTTCTGTTGACACAAGCAAATCTCTCACGGTTCTAGTCGCATTATATTTAGAGACGAAAAGTATCCTTCATCATTAGTACTCGTCAACAGATTTCTCTTAAGAAGACTTCTTTACAAACTATTTTAAATATTCATAGAGTTTTTCGTTATAATAAATCACACAGTATCGTTACTCATGCCAATAGTAAGTAAAATATATTATTGAAACTAAGTAAGTGAATATGACACTCGTGCATTATTTTCTATTCTGTTGAAAACGAGAGAGAGAGAGAGAGAGAGAACGCAGAGAATGAGTTGCTTGCACATAAGCATCATAATAACCACAAGGCTTGCTGCAGTCTGTTACCAATGGTAAAATAGATAGAAGAAAAAAAAAATGGCAAGGCGAAGAGAGAAAAAAACATATACATGTCTGCATTCTATCAAAATTTGATTTCAAACGACTGAAGGCATTCATTCATCAAATACTATGAACAGTTGTCTTCTTTCATTCTTTTTTTCGTTTACGATTTATCATACGATTCGTTTTCTGTATGAATATACCTACATATGGATACATATATTATCTCATGCGTTACAAGTTTCATGATTATACATCATTTTATTACTAATTAAACAGCTATGTGTATTTTTTTTTCATTTCAGTATCTTGATACAGATTTTTATTTTTATACAAACTGAGCAAGTTTAACCTGCCCGTTTGAAATTTAAATCAACGTTAGTACAATACCATATTCACAGAACTATCACCAACATGTAAGTTTCGTTTTTTTTTCTTTCTTTCTGATTATTCAAGGTTTTTCATAATGCATTCATGTTATGATTGTGATTCTTTTCTTTGAAATATACGAACTAATATATAATGGACTAAAACAGTACTCTACTGTGTGAAATAAGTAATCAATCATTATCAACACTAAAAGAAATGCTTTAGAAATTTTACGATCGATGAATTTTTGTTTTGATCAAGAGAAAAGGAACGTTTTTTTTCTCATCGATGTGTTTCTTTCGGTTGACATTGTAAAATAACGAGCACTGAAATCGCGCTTATACAACCATAAAAAAAAGCGAAATGAATGCATCAGTATGATCATGTCGCGAAAGAACATCACCATGATTTTTCGTTCGCGTTATACAACGTGATGTTTATAATTCATTATTAATTAGCATGCTTCAACATTGAAAGAATATGAGAAGAAATAAAAGATAATAAAATAGCTGTCGGAGTTTTATTCAATAGCATTTAACGAGTGATATCAAACATTTGATAAATAGTTTAACAAAAAATGTAACATTCGAAACGATTTCTTGTAAAAGAATAATTGATTTTCACTCTAGAAATATTAATTAGAAAAATATGTGTCTCAATAAACGATGCAAAGGTCAGCAATATATTTCTCCCGTCATAATAAACGATAATAGATTATTTCTTTTTTCATGATTTTTCTTTGTTAATATGTTTTGTTTACATCTGTAAATATATAATAGTTTTAAGTTTCGTACGTTAGCTGACCTTCGGAGTTTATTTAACTCTCAAGAATGAAAATTTGTCGAAAGAACTATAAACATATGTCATTCGGTTCGATAATAGTAGAAAGAAAATCAACTGTTTTCTTGCTGAATATTTTTTTCTCTTTTATTAGATTTTCAGCAGCAGTAATTTTCAATAAATGATCCCACTTCTAGAGGCTTCGTTTCATAGATTTTGCATAGGAATCTATCTAGAAATATTCTCATCGCATGAACAATTGTGTGCGCAAAACTAATAATTACTACTTTGTAATTAAATCGTGATCTATAGAGACATTTTATCGTAACCAAGGGAATTATAAACAGATTAATCTCAATGGATCAACCACATTCATATAAGATTTAACTTTTTACCCAATAAAATTCTAAAAATGAATATTCTAAAAAACTTTACTGTCTCAATGAATGTAGCATATTTCTCAATTAAATTTATTCTTGATAGCATTATAGAGAAGAGATTCTTCAAACTATAATGGCTTTCTAATTATATCATTTATGTGAAAAAGATAATTAAATTAACTTTAAACGAATATGTTGTCATTGATCGATAAAAGCTATAAATTACTCGTATAATAAATAAAATTTTTTAAAGAACCAGGTAAATATATTAAGAATAAGGTTATCATAGTCTTTTCGATGAATTCCACGTTTCGTTAAATACAAAACCAACTTACTTCGTTTAGATAAACATACAAGTCAATGTTGTCTTAAGAGTGTCGTTGAGAAACAGTCATAGCAAACTAATTTCAATATTAGAAAAATCATAAGAAGATACTTAAAAAAATGCTCGAGTCTTCCTTAAGGAATCTAGATATAAATAGAAGAGAAACTGGATAATTCTATTATTAATGAAAATTTTATATTCAACAGAATATAATTACATGAATCTGATCTATAACAGAATAAGATTTCATGTTAATTTTGTATCATAGGCAGATGAGCACAAGAAGAAAAAAAGCATACTTGTGTTTTCCTCTAGATTGATATTTGTATCATTGAATCGATCTTCAAGTAAATTCTTTTTCATTTCAGTTTTCTCTAGAGAATTCAGCATTTCTCCATGTAATAATATGATCTTTGCTCCATCGGATAAAAAGAGAAACTATTTCTTGATTAGGCTCATTTTACAGAGGCTGATTGAATTTTTAAAATGTGTTTCTAAATTTTTGTCATTTTAACTTTCTTAGACAACAACAACAATAACAAACTCTGACAGAACATAGAAGAAATCGTATCGTTCATCTGAAACAATATGAAGTTTTCTTACAAATATAAGTATTTTCGAGATGCGTAGCTCGAAAACAAATATACTAGAGAAAGTTTACCGACGTATGAGAAACTCGTTGAGTACGCTGAATTGCTGATCGAGAACACTTGAGAAACGATATTGAGACGTATGATAAAAATCTAGTAACTTTAGCGGATATTCCAAAAATAAATTATCCAACAACAACAACAATCATATATCTATTTTGAACACATGACATAATTTTTTTGTTAATGATTAAAAAAGAGTTCAAAGTTTTTCTCTTTCTTTGAAAACCGATCTTATTAATATTGCTTGACGCTATGAAAATATATTAAAAAGATGGATTTAAAATCTCTATGATAATATTAACATGCTCATAGTCGTAAATTTGTCAATTTCTAAAAATAGTTTATTTATAATCTTGAAGGTTTCACTCGCCTGCCTGGCTTCTTCGATCTTTCACAGGATTCTATTGGATGTTCTATTACAGAAAAATGGTCAGAATACTCGTACGACTTGAATTAATATTTAATCTATGACTTGTATAGATACTCAACTAGGAATACATAAAAGTATCCCAAGATGTTCTGATGCGTTCTATTTCTTGAGAGATTTTCCCATGAGTCGTTTTCATAAAAAGAATTTTCTTTTTTTCATAAAAAAATAGAAATTTCTGTGCTCAGAATAATAAAAAATAAGTAAGTCAAATAACTATAAAATTATAGCAGAGCATGTCTTTTTGTCAATCTTTTGGTTCTAGTGCATCTATTTGTTGATGTAAATAGGAAAAGCTCTTCTGTAAAATAATCAATGCAAGCAACTCTACAGAACCAGATGTATGAAAAGAAAAATATTTAGATCAACGCATTTCTTATAATCGTCTTTTTCTATGAAGCACTCAAAAAGACAGTTTAGTGATTTGATTGAAGTAGATAGCGGTACATTTTAATCGTGTCAATAACCTGATGATTGATGAATCAGAACCTGGCCAATTTCTTTCGAAATCGCTTCTTTTCATCATTACACGATGCACTTTTTCTAGTGTTATTTTTCTTGTTGGAGTATGCCTGGAACATGCAGTGCTTTTAGATATCCAATATTTGTGGAAAGTTTTATCAAAATCATATGATTAATATAAAAATTCATCTTTGAAATTGGCAGGCCTACTTAACGAAGGAAAGTGAATAAATCGTAAAGAATTTATAAGCTTAAAATACAAGAAACATTGTAGCTATAATATTAATATTGATCTTCACGCAAAGATTAAAATTCATAATTGATGAGTTATAATCATGATAAATAAAGGGTTTTCTTTTTCTTTTACCTTACTACAGTTTTCATTTATAGTTTTACTGACGTATTAGTTAAATAGCGCAGAAACATGTGGTTATTCTCAAAATTGATTACATCTTTAGCTTCATTTTTCTGGGTAAATGTGACATGGTTTATGTATTTGTTGAAAAATTTCTATACTTATTTTCATAATAAGAAATGAAAGCCTACTGTAAAAGACCCATTTTTTTCTGTATATTCCATATTTATTTACAACATAAAACTAATACTTAACTAGCTGGCGTTGACGATTAGTTTATACTTAACCAATTATTTAGAAGTATGATATTTTTTCCCGCTAACTATAATTTGATAAAAGAATAGAGTACTGATTTTATGTTTCATTTTATTTAATGTGATTTTTAAAATCAAATAATAAAAATCATTTATCGGTAAACATATTGTAAGAATATAGAATTGTAGTAAAAGTTTTTTTTTTTACGGTAGTTATTCTAAATCGAATTATGTTCACCTAGATCAATACTATGTTCTTTTTTGTTTAAAACTTATAATATTAAAATAAGATTAAAAACAAAACCAGTTGATCACTACCTCTCAAATATATAAATATGAATCACGTTTGTGATCATTTGTGCAGAAATTTAAACGAAGTACTAAGTAGAAATTCAGTACAGTTTTTATTTTTATTATCATTTATCATTTATTATTTAATGATTTACATATTTTAATTTTATAGGTCGGGCGAAAGTGCAAAAAACGTTCGAACTGATAGTAAAGTTTCAAAAAAGAATCGCTCATCGGCAGATTCTCATCCTACACTTGAAGACGAAACAGAAAAACAAATGGAAATGCAATTATTAGATCCATCAATTCCATCACCGGAGATAAAACAGCCTAAAAAAAAGGTAACCATGGCATAATTCTATTTTTTTCTTTATGTTGTTTTTTCGGTTGCTGTTATATATACTATATAAACTTTGAGAGAACATATGTAAGAATAAGCTAATTCTTTTTGTTAAGCTGTTCGAACCATCTTAGGTGCATCCCATGAATTATCTAAATATAGATACGATGCTGAAGAATCAAATATATGATGATGATGATGATTACTGACAGACGCAGATGAGAAACGACAGCAGAATAACAACAAACAACAACAGCAGCAGCGGCAAAGAAACGCTTTAACCATGCAATACTAATTCTATCGTGTGTATATCATCAGCAGCAGAAATTTGATTCGATGCCAACCAACTGATGTACCAATAGATAGGATATGCTCGTAGCAGGAAAAGAGGAAAATGCGAGAAAGAATCATGTACAACTTGGAATATTCTGGTGTACAGTTAGTCGGTTACCTCAAATAACAGAATATATCGTCTTCGCTTCCCTGCAAAGCCAGAGTATGGTCGATAGAAAATAGTATTGTTCTGTAACATTTGAGAGAAAAGAAGTTGTTCTTTTCTTTAACACTATTTTGAGTTCGAACAAGTAATTGATGGTTTTTTAAATAATAGATAAATAAGATTTTTAGTTCCGTGCATATTTGACTGACATCCGTTTTTTTTTTTACTTTTATTTGTTTTATTTTGTTCATCAATCGTCTAGAGATTAAATAAAAGCAGAATAAAAGATAAAAACGAAAGGAAAAACTTTCATTCGACATTAGTCTAGCTAATACACTAGATAGGATTGAGTAGGGACAGACGCATCTTAATAAAGTAAATTCAAGTGAGTTTAAAGCGATAGTCTCATTTGCGTCTGTGCCGTCGCCGAGAAATGACAGTAGCATTCACACTCAATATGCAAATATTATCATCAACGGAGAGTGGATGATGCTATACTTATGCTTCTACATATAGCCATATATAGATAGATAGATAGATATAAAATATGCAATTTTTGTGTTCATGCTCATTGTTTTCTTGGAATCGGAGAGATGCATATGATAAGTAAGGTTAGTTGATTCGTTGAAGAAGAAGGAGAAGAAAAAAAACCAATATTTGCTAATACCATGCATTGATGTACATAATAGATACGATGCAATAAGAAGCAAAAAAAAATAGTATGAAATACTATGACATGATAACAGAAGGAATTTTTTTTTTCGTTAATTTTCTATAGATTCTGTTTTGCTTTCATTAAGATGCCGTCAAGAAAAAAATCAGCGCCTGCAAAAACACCCGCGAGCGGCGATCCATCAATGTTTGGTCTAACAGTTGATCAATTAAAGACATTGATGGAATCACGTGGAAAAGAATTAATTGAAAAATTAAATTCTTCAGAATATAATGGTACTCAAGGAATTTTAGACAAATTAAAAGTTGATGGCACTAAAGGACTTGACTCAGATAATGAACAAGATCTTGAACAACGTCGTGCAGTATTTGGAAAAAATGAAATACCACCAAAACCGATGAAATCATTTATATCACTATGTTGGGATGCACTTCATGATATGTTATTACAAATATTATTGGTCTGTGCTATTATTTCGATTGGTCTTTCATTCTATAAACCACCTAGTACAGGACACGATGAAGAAGAACGTATGTATAGCTGTTTTTCCTTTTTTTTCTTTTAGTTGCATCATTTAGGTCTGAAATAAATTAGACGAATAGACATGTGGAATGCGATAGACGATGAGAATATTGATTTATTTCTTTGGCTACTAGATAAATACTTGTGCTGATCGATTACGACGGATGTTGTCGATACGTCATTGTTTCTCATTATCATTTATCTCTGTCCACCAGTCGCTTGTTCTCTATATTGCTTTTGTTATTATTAAAGATGAGATGTTACGCATGTCTGCATGTGGATGCGATGCCTTATTTTTATTCAGGATGTTCTCAAGAGATCAACATGGTGTAGTTAGGAAAGCTATTCATTAAAAGATTTTCCAGAAGTATTGACAAAAAAATATAAATAAATCATTTATAGACATCAACTCATGTTACTTAAATGTAAACAAATTATAAATCATATCTATTTGAACGAAGAGAAGAAATAGAACAGCAGCAATTAACCACAGGAAAAAGTTCTAATTATGAGAACTTTTAATATCTTGTTATTCATACTAAGTAGGATGCTAAACAAAACTGGAGAAAATCTAAATTTATTGTTTTCTTTTAGATAGATTGAATTAAAATAGTATAGAAAAATAACAATTTCGTATTATTTTAGCCAATCTTGAATGGGTTGAAGGTGTTGCTATTCTTGTTGCTGTTCTTGTCGTTGTATTCGTAACTGCATTTAATGATTGGAGAAAAGAACGACAATTTCGTGGATTACAAAGTAAAATTGAAAAAGACCAACAAGCATCCGTTGTACGAGATAATCAAATAAAACAGATTCCTGTTTCGGATCTGGTTGTTGGCGATCTTTGTTTCGTTAAATATGGTAAATATTTTAGAAGAAAAACTAAAATTCCAAAAGAAATTCTTCATTAAACTGATTTATTTAGGTGACCTTTTACCAGCTGATGGACTTTTAGTTCAGTCAAGTGATCTGAAAATCGATGAATCTTCTCTAACTGGTAACCAAAACTGTTTTTCTTCAAAAAAATCCATCAGAAATTATAATGCAAATGTTTTGTTTTAGGAGAAACAGATTTAATCAAGAAAAGTGAAACTGATGATGCGGGATTATTATCTGGTACACATGTTATGGAAGGTAGTGCTCGAATGGTAGTTCTTGGCGTTGGACTTAATTCTCAAGTTGGAAATATAATGAGTTTGCTCGGAGCAACAGCTAGCGTGCATCCAGCAACAAATAGCAAAACAAAACCTGTAAAATCTAAGGGAAAAGATTTAGTTAAAAAGGCTACATCTGATTTATCCAAGCAAAGTCTGCAAATTGAAGATGACGTCAAATTAAAAACAGCATTATCAATATCAGAAAAACAACCAAATGAAGATCGACCAAAATCAGTTAAAATATCTACTGATGTTGTTGATATTTCACTACATGAAAAGAATCGTGATAATAAAGAGCATGCATTAAATGGTACAGCTGAATCAGCTGAAGTACCAGATGACAATGACGTTGTACCTAATGAAAGTAAACATAAATGTAAGTAAAAAAACAGAAAAAAAAAGTTTTCTTCTCAAAAACATAATTTCTATTTTCTATTTTAGCGGTTCTTCAATCGAAATTAACTAATCTTGCTTTATACATTGGTTATATTGGTGAGTGTTTTTATTTTTGAATTCAAATTTATTACTGTTTGCTTTGGAATAGGTATGTCTGCTGCTGCTTTGACATTGATTTGTTTAATTGTTCGTTATTGTATCACAACTTATCTTATTAACAAACAAAAACCGTCAGCAGTTGATATTGGCTATTTCATTTCGTTTCTTATTCAGGGTATTACTGTCGTTGTTGTTTCAGTTCCAGAAGGTAATATTTTGTTTATGCTTACATGTAATAAAGCAAATAATCTTCTATGCTCTCTTTTTTAATAAATAGGTCTTCCATTGGCTGTAACCCTTGCTCTTGCCTATGCTGTTCGAGTTAGTAAAACGGAAATACTGTCTGAAGTAAATCTAATTCTTATCTGAAATATTTTAGAAAATGATGACAGACAATAATCTTGTTCGACATTTGGATGCTTGTGAAACAATGGGAAATGCATCAACAATATGTTCAGATAAAACAGGAACTTTGACAACAAACCGTATGACGGTTGTGCAATCTTTTGTCACTGGTAGGTCAGTATTGGGTCTTCGGTGAAGTTTTGATAATTTCAAGACCCATTCGTTTATTATTATGTTCGTTTACTTAATTTATATTTCTACTAGGTAAACTAAGTGAACAATTACCACCATCAGAAGAAGTAAATCAAGAATTATTACCATTACTTTTTGAAGCTATATCGGTTAATACAAATTATACATCGAAAATCGAGGTTAGAATAACACTTTTGTTTTTTTATTACCTACTCATCAATGCAATACTATCTATACATATAGGCATCAAAACCCGAAGAGGGTGGTTTACCAAAACAAATTGGTAATAAAACCGAATGTGCTTTATTAGATTTAGTACAAAGGTGGGGTGGATCGTATGATCAAATTCGTCAAGATATTCCCGAAGAAAAACTAGTTAAAGTATATACATTTAATTCTGCACGTAAAATGATGAGTACAATTATTCAACGTAATGATGGTTTTCGAGTTTACACAAAAGGTGCATCCGAAATGGTTTTAACGAAGTAAACAAAAACGAATATTTTACATCATTTTAACAATAAAAATCTTTTTTTTCGTTGTTTTTCATTAGATGTAAATCAATTCTTGCTGAAAATAATCAATTAAAACAATTAAATGATGCTGAAAAAAATCGTTTAACACATGATGTTATTGAAGCAATGGCTAGCAATGGTCTAAGAACGATTTGTGTTGCTTATAAACATCTCGGAAAGGAGGTACAAGATTGGGATGATGATGATAAAATAATTAATGATTTAACTTGTATTGCGATTGTTGGTATTGAAGATCCAGTTCGAAAAGAAGTAAGTTAATCATTTTGAAAATAAAATAAATCATCGATCAATGCGCCTATGTATATATTTATTTTCGTTGTTAGGTGCCAGACGCTATTGAAAAATGTCAACGCGCAGGTGTTATTGTTCGTATGGTAACAGGTGATAATATTATGACAGCTCGCTCAATAGCAACAAAATGTGGTATAATCAAACCGAATGATGACTTTCTTGTACTTGAAGGCAAAGAATTTAATAAACGTATCCGAGATGCATCTGGAAAAGTTAGAAAAAAATTGAAATCCAATGAGTATCTTTCGTTAAATTTTGCAATTTGAATATTTAGATTTCACAAAAGAAACTTGATGAAGTTTGGCCAAACTTACGTGTTTTAGCACGTTCATCACCACAAGATAAATATAATTTAGTTAATGGTATTGTTGAAAGTTATGCTACAGAACATCGTGAAGTTGTTGCTGTTACGGGTGATGGTACAAATGATGGACCAGCACTTAAACGTGCTGATGTTGGTTTTGCCATGGTAAATAAAAAACTGAAATTTTCTTTTGATCGATTCATTTATTTATTTTCTTCGTCTAAAGGGTATTCAAGGAACAGATGTTGCCAAACAAGCATCCGATATTATTTTAACTGATGATAATTTTTCATCTATCGTTAAAGCAATGATGTGGGGAAGAAATGTTTATGATTGTATTGCAAAATTTCTTCAATTTCAATTAACAGCTAATTTATCAGCTGGTTTCATTTCAGTTGTATCAGCCGCAGCTATTAGTGTACGATAAATACTTATACATATATATATATATATATATATATATATCATTTAAAACATTTATTTCTATCATTGTTAATTACTTTTTTCTCTCTATAGAGTGTTCCATTACGAGCTGTTCAAATGCTTTGGGTTAATCTTGTCATGGATACATTAGCTTCACTTGCTCTTGCCACTGAACCGCCAACAGAAGATTTGTTAAATAGAAAACCATATGGGCGAACAAAATCAATTATATCACCACTCATGCTAAGAAATATTTTTGGACAATCACTCTATCAACTCGCTGTTATGTTTACTATCCTTTATGCTGGACAATACTTTTTAGGTGTTGAATCAACGGTTCAGAAAATTCAGCATGATCCACATGTTGCAAAACAATTAAGTACTCAATTTACATTAGTATTTAATGCGTTTGTACTAATGACTTTATTCAATGAAATTAACTCGAGAAAATTACATGGAGAAAGAAACGTATTCAAAGGAATATTTCGAAATCCATTTTTTTACGGTATTTGGATCTTCTGTTTTGCTGCACAAGTAATTATATATAGAAGAAAAAAAAATAAAAATCATAATAATCTATCTATTTTGTTTTAGATTGTAATTGTAACATTTGGTGGTCGAGTGTTTAGTTGTGCACAATTGGATATTTATCAATGGGGATGGAGTTTACTTTTTGGTATTGGATCACTTATATGGCAACAGGTTTGTTGTTTGATGAAAATAAAAGAAAAATTTAATTTCCTTAAATCTAGATTATATTATGTATTCCAATTAAACCATTTGCAGTTTGCTTTTCGGCAGCTTATCGTATTTGTTGTCCATGTTGTTACAAAAAACAAGCAAGAAAACTTGCTGAAGAAGAAGCCTTTAGAAAATCTGTTGATGCCGATCCAAATGCACGACCATCAAGACCAAGTGATGTTGATTATGTTCCATTTAGTACAATTGGTCAATTAACAACCGCTACTGTTGTTACTGAACCACCACCAGCTATTGCTAAATTTATGCTTCGTAAAAGTGTTGATCGACTTAACTCAGAGGTTCGAATTAATTGCCTGTTTTCAATTTTTCCTATTAAAAATATGATCTATTTTTAGTTTCGTGTTATTAATGAATTTCGAACACGACTTGAAGAAATTAAAGACAAGAGACACGAAGAAGCTGTTGAATACAAACGTTTCAGTCGAGTCAATATCCTTGAGGAATAAACGTGAATGAGTCTGACGCAACCTGTTCACTTCTTTAATTCTTTCTTTTTTTAGTTCTTTTTTTTTTCTTTTAATTTCTTTTACTTTATTTGTGCTCTTTGTATTGTGTTAACATGCTGTGCGCTTTCACAACCGGCAAACAACAAATGAACAAAAACAGAAATACCGGAACCTTTTTTTCTCTTCTCCTTCTATTTTATATTCTTCCGATGTGTGGTCTGTGTATGTTATTATCATTTTGTTCGACATTAATCTATCTCTAAATGAATCGACAATTACATTGAGAAATAAATTAGGCTTTATTTGTTCATTTATATATGAAATTTATTGATTGATGAGAATTATTTTAACTGAAGAATAGTTTCATAAAACGAATTCAGGTTAGTTTTCACTAGCGAAAATTATATGAATTTATTAATTCGAAGTGATAATTTCAAGGGTATATTTTCCTTTTAAAATTTTACTGAACAAGAGTTAATCACATATTGTTAATAATTATTGATAGGACTGTGCAAAGAGAATATTATATGATACAATTCGATGGAGTCATTAGATGATTGATATCTGAGAAATTCTTTGTATTATTATTATAATTCAATGCATAACACTTAGAGCCCTGTTGATAATGATTGCGCTCCATCTTTATAATTATTATCTCTGCATGATGTGTCTCAAGAAAGCTTCATATAATATGAATATGGAAAAACATGCGTTTACTATTTCGGGTATAAGATGAACTAGTTCAAAAATAATCTTATCTCTCTTCCGGTTACTATACGTATGACTTAACCCTATTCAAAGTTATCTATTTCAAGACGAATTATAAATTCTTTTCTATTCATTTCCGCTTAGTATTGGCAATCATTAGTCGTAAATTTAATCGCTAAATATTTTCTCTTCAAGTAGGCAACGCTTCTATGATTCAATTATATCTAATATAGATATGGATTTATTATAGCATGCATTAGCAAAGTCATTAGCATCTTGATAGTGACAATGATGAAAACTTTTATCATCTAGACCAACGGCTTAAAGTGTCGTGTTTTTATTCATTTCTCCATTCTTTATAATCGGCATATTCCGCGTCTTTTTTTACATTGTAATTCCAATGTTGCAAGATGAATGGCTGTCTTGTCATTTATCCTGTTCTTGTCAAAAGAAGAAAACCGAATACCATTATGTTTATGTACTGTCGGATATAAGTTAGTTTGATTTCTATGAGAAAGTGTATAGGCACTGACTTTAAATTGATATTTATCTTTTAACTGATTATGACTCTGTTCGCAAAAGTCTTGTTTCATTGAAGTATTTGTTTTAATTTTCGAGAACCGAAATATATTCACTAATCAACTTTTTATGAATAGATTCAAATGACATATTTCTAAGCTAGATATTAATTATACAAAAGAAAAGAAACCTTGACTCGCTTGATGCATGCAAAGACCAGTTAACAATTTAGAAACTTCATACGATATAAATCATAAGAAAGCTTTAAGAATTTATCTTAGATATAGGAAATAAATCAAAATAAAATTTTATAAAAACAAATTTTCATATTTTCTCTGAATTTTAATAAATAGTTGAAATAAAGAACCAGATAAGCAATGCTTCATACTAAAAATGATCTTTCTCAACGTTCATTAATATTCGCCAAATCAAGATAAAAGATAAATCTAGTTTCCACTATTTATCAATCTAATCAGCATCGCCATTTTACTCATATATGATATTCTGAATAATAAGTGCGTAATAATCATACATACATCCACACCCATATATGTCAATAACAACAACAACAACAAGTCTAAATATTTCATCGGAAACGCATTCCAACGATAAAAGCACAAAGAAAACTTGATCCAGCTTACATTGATGGCGTGTCCTTTTCTCAAAACGTTTTTGTATCATAGTATTACCCTTGATCGATAACGGCTGACCTCGGATTGGAAGTTTTTGAAAATGTAGGAATTAGCACAGGATCAAACTTTTTAAAAATACAGGAAAAGGTGTAAAAAATCAGAAAAAAATAGGATATTGAAAATTCGTTGTTTAGATTCGAATTAAACGTTGTTTTAAATTTTTCCTGCATCAACTTAACATATGCACGAAATTTTTGTCAATATTTCATTTTAATTCTTTCTTAAATTAAATTAAATGAGTCAGACACAATTAAATTCAATCGAAATATGTTTATTTACATATTAATAAACTAATNTTACATGTGATAAACATGCGCAAAAAAACCGCCTGTTTACCGCGGTTTTACCGGTCCGGTTACCGGCTCCCATTACCGCAGAACGGATAAATACCGCGGTTTACCGCAAAAATTGATCCGGTATTCGCAACATGGGTATTTATAAAGACTATTTTACTTTGTTTGAATATCTTTACTTAAAATAGTCAGTTATTTTCATTTAGCCCGTTCGATAGTGTGAAAAGAAATTGTAAATAAAATAGAGTCCCCGTAAAAAGTTCTAAGAATACAAAAGAATCAATAATTATCGAACAGATTTGTTTAAAAAACACGAAAATTATACTAAAACAAGAGCTTTTTTAGCAATTTTCTACTTTTTTCATTTTTATAGGAAATACAGGAAAATTCATCGAAATATAGGAGAAAAAATAGGAATTTTTAAATATAGAAAATATAGGACGAATCCGAGGCCAGGTTAATAACGGCAACTAATAGGTGACTGAAAAATGAACATTATTTTCCATGTGTTTCATTACGACGAAACGGTGGCGCAGTTACGGGTAGTTACGGTGAAAAAATCCCAGTTACGCGTAACTGCGTCTAAGTTTTTCGCAATTATGGGTCACAGTGTCGTCGCAATTGGTACAAAAGATGACATAGATTAAGTTTTCATTTTATTTGTATCCCAGGAGATTCATTCCGACCTACGTATCTTCAAAGAAACGACCGGATCCGGTATCGGATCACACCGGAATCCGACGAGTTCCACAGTAAAACCGGCCGGAACCGATCCGTATTACTCCGGATTCCTAACTAACGGTTTCCGGCCCGGATTACGCCGGAAAAGGATCCGATCATAGACAAACGCCGGAACAGAAAGACTTCTGCGACATTCCACCGGATTCCGTCGGATTCCTGTGCAGCTCAACCAAGATTCATCTAGATTGTATAGAGATTTACTTCTCCCAAACATCTCTTTGATTACCAATGCATCCACAACAGATTTTCCCGGATTATAAAAACATCCACTATTGGGTTTTCCGGATAACTAGTTCATTCTCATTAAGATTATGTGGATTAAACAAAAATCCATATTATGATTTTGAGGATTACAGAATCAACCACATCAGGATTATCTCGATTGAAAAGTAAGCCACATCAGGATTATCTCGATTGAAAAATAATCCACATCACGATTAGGTACAACACGCCAATCATCTAGGAACCTCACTTCAGACACCTAACATCCCCCTAGGAAGCTCACTTCAAACACCTAGCATCATTCCTAGGATCCTCACTTCAAACACAGAGGATCATTCCTAGGTACAACACACAAATCGTCTAAGATCTTTCCTAGATACCACACACCAATCAACTAGGATCTTTCCTAGATACAACACACAAATCATCTAGGATCGTTCCTAGGTACAACACACCAATCATCTAGGATCTTCCCTGGGTACAATACACCAATCCAGCTTAAATCATTCCTACACACTTCGCACCGATCACTTAGGACCATTCCTAGGTCGTCCCCAGGGATCGGTTATCACCCTTTCTAATCAATAATATAGATTATCTAGGATCAGTCCTACCACTGTAATGTGAATCGTTTAGGGCCCATCCTCCAAAGTAACAAAAAAACTAAGCCAAACATTCAACGCATCTCTACACAACAACAAAAACTAACTCTTTATGTTTATAAATATGTTTATATAATTTTTCTCAACACAAAACACTGAGTGGCATCTGACAGTATTCCAAATGGACGATTTCCAAGGATTACTAAAGATTATTATGGATTACTAAGAATTACCAAAGATCGGTAAAAGATTCTTAGGAAATTCAATCTATTACTTCGAATTTTTCTCGCAAAAAGTACGTGGAGCAGCAGTTTATATTATTGACCGTGTGGAAAAGATGTTGGTGTTTCTGATGTCCCTAGTAGAAGCAATCGCAATCTGAATAAGGACTCTTCAAATTAAGCACTGCTCTCTCGTCATCATCTCTTTTCCATCGCCTGCACGAAAATAAAAAAT
>CAJNYU010000944.1:0-11199 GCA_905331475.1 Rotaria socialis | reverse complement strand
CTACATGTATAATAATCCTTAGTAATCTACATGTATAATAATCCTTAGTAATCTACATGTATAATAATCCTTAGTAATCTACATGTATAATAATCCTTAGTAATCTACATGTATAATAATCCTTAGTAATCTACATGTATAATAATCTTTAGTAATCCTTGGTAACCATCCATTTGGATTACTGTCAGATGCCACTCAGTGTTTTGGGTTGAGAACAATTATATAAACATATTTATGTACATAAAGAGTTAGTTATTTGATTGTGTAGAGATGTGTTGAATGTTTGGCTTAGCTTTTTTGTTACTTTTGAGAATGGACCCTAAACGATTCACATTACAGTGGTAGGAGTAGTCCTAGATAATCTATGTTATTAATTAGAGAGGATAATAGTCGATCCCTGACGATGACCTAGGAATGAGCCTAGGTCATCGGCGTGAAGTGCCTAGGAATGATTCAAGCTGGATTGATGTGTTGTACCTAGCAAAGATCCTAGTTGATTGGTGTGTTGTATCTAGGAATGATCCTATGTGTTTGAAGTGAGGTTCCTAGGAGTGATCCTAGATGAGTGGTGTGTTGTACCTAGGAATGATCCTATGTGTTTGAAGTGAGGTTCCTAGGGAGGATGCCAGGTGATCCAAGTCAGTATCTAGGAATGTTCCTAGATGATTGGCGTGTTGTACCTAATCGTGATGTGGCTAATTTTTGAATCGAGATAATCCTGTTGTGGATGATTCTGTAATCCTCAAAATCATAATATGGATTTTTGTTTAATCCAGATAATCTTAATGAGAATGACTTTGTAATCCGGAAAACCTTAATGTGGATGTTTTTATAATCCGGGAAAATCTGTTGTGGATGCATTGGTAATGAAAGGGATGTTTGGGTGATGGAAATGTCTATATAATCCGAATGAATCTTCATTGAGCTGCATTGAATCCGACGGAATCGGGTGGAATGTCGCAGGAAGTCTTTCTGTTCCGGCGTTTGTCTATGATCGGATCCGATCATTTCCTGAAAGTTCCGATCATCGATTTCGACAGGAACCGATCGGATCTTTTTCCGGTGTAATCCGGGCCGGAATCCGTTAGTTAGGATTCCGGAGTAATACGGATCGGTTCCGGCCGGTTTTATTGTGGAACTCGTCGGATTCCGGTGTGATCCGATACCGGATCCGATCCTTTCTAGTAAGATGCGTAGGTCGGAATGAATCTCCTGGGATACAAATTGTACTTTTATTCACGCATGTCCACCTGTTTCACAATGTTCATTCAAAACCAAAGTCATGGAATGTCGATATACTCACCCTGATAGAAATATTTTCAGATTTCTTCAAGCATTTCTCAGCAAAATTTCAAGAATCAGAGCAATAAATTCTGATCTTTATGATCTAGTATTTTCTTACATTTATCTTCAGTTTATCTACTACTCGTTATCTACTCTATGATTTTTGTCTTCATCAAACTGATTTCAGATTTCATCCTTACATCTGGACAGATGGTTGAACTCGATTCAATCGATATCCCGGAGCCATCCTGTAAAATAAAGGAGATACTTTGATTTACTGATGCATTTTTTTTCTATTGTCATGTCAAACAGAAAAACATATCGAACACTTTTGACCATTTTAACTAAAGAAAAAATAAGCTCGATTATCCGAGATTTTATTCCAGTGATTCATTAATTGTTTCTTTATAAGTGTATTGACTCGACATGTTTGATTCATTCGTGATTTTTTGACTTTTATTTTTCTCTCTTCGGTACTCTGTCACCTTTAGGTATCTGATGCTTTTCGCTTTTCTATATCACACATGTCTTTTTCACAGCAATAGACGATGAGAAATATATAATAAACTATTTAGATCATCTCAGTTCGTGCATATGCATATTTCCAAGCTATATTTTAGGCTGTCGTCCGCTACGATCAAAGCATCAAGCTGTCGTTTATTTTGTAATCAAGAGAAATAATAACGAATTGATGATATCATATCGGTACAACTCGACTGTGTGAGCACTATGAAATGAATTAGTTTATTAATGGTACATAAAGCTTCGATGCTACTGGATAAGACATATCAGCTGGAAGTTGTGCAGTTGCAACCCCTATTGTACCGATAATAATAATAGCAATAACATTGTTTGAGTAAATCATTTTCGATCCAACTTGTATTCCAAACGAGAAAGGAGGATTAACACTGTGCAATAAAAATTTGTGTGTTTTAGCAATGATACGCGTACACTTTATATACTTTATCATAAAGAGAGAAAACGAGAGAAAAAGAGAGAGAAAAAATTATAGATACTTTTTTTTCTCCGCACAAATTATTCAAGTGTGTCCGCACGAAATATTGTATCAATTAAAAAATCGTTTAAAATTTAGATGACTTCTTAAAACTTATGCTCAACCGTATGAAACAGCATTTTNCGGAAGTGCTTACAAGAGATTAAAAAGAGGTGACCTATTGGCATTATAAGCAATAATGCGATTAATGATCGTATCACTTTTAGTTTATTTTTACTGTACATGAGATACCTGTGACGATTTCTGTTGTTAGAGATAGTATTAAGAACGGTTATGCATAATATTCATTTCTATATCAAAAATTATCCACACATTATATTTAGCTAGTGCTTTTATACTATCGCTCCGATAGAGAAAACTACGCTACGATGAGGTAAGAATGGTAAAGGTCGATGTAGAGTTACAATAACACATTTACGTAAGGACATAATAACAACATAGTTGAGAACAAGACAACAGAATTCAAGGACATAAGAGGCATATCCTTGAGTTGTTGCAACACCATCTATTTCTATTTTCTTTTTAAATGGGCCAGTGTTGAGGGGAGTACGTGTCAAAGGAAATGGAAGTAATGCAAGAGAAGCACAAGGAAATGAGATACATAAAAAAAAAGAAGTGAAAAATGGAAGGGATAGGCGATACGAATTGCAAGCCATTAAAAGTGATAAAAGCACGTATATGCTATTAAAAATTCATATACAGTTGTATTCGATTGATCATTACTCACTGATACTGTGGGTAATGATTATCGAAAGATAGAGTGTGAATAAAATGATTAATGCTGGTTTGACTTAATTAAGCTTATCTAAACTAGCGAGAGGCGTATTTGGTGTTATGTCTTCCAATGAATGAAAACCATGTCAGTATGCATGGTTGACATCTAACTTTCATTTCCTTCGCTACTTTAAGACGTAGCAAGTGCCATGTTTCGAGTTTGTTATACTTCTGATTATAGTTTAATTGTTTTTTGTAATAGTTTTTGGAGATATTGATGTATATACGATTTCAGTGGCTTCTCTTTTGTAATTGTGAAAATTTCGTCGGCTTCAATGTATGGATGTGATGGATGCGCTGGTCATATACTTACCACTGTAATCGATTGCTCTATACATTATCTTCTTCTTTTTTTTTCTCTCTTTTGCACATACATATAAATATCCTTGTTTATATATCATTCACCCAGTGAAAAACTTTAGCGATTAAAATCGATTGATATCGATTCTAATTTCAATTATAATTGGTTAGAATTTTGATTATAACCAATAAAAATCGATTAGTAATATATAAAAATCAATTAGCACAATTGTGATTCATGAACGCAAGCTCTTGTAGTACTCGCTGACACACGTCAGCTTAGTTATAGATTAAGAAAACGTTTTCAAGGAATGTCAATCGGACAGATCAGATGGTGCCGTTTAGGCAAACTGAATCTCGTCAGCACTGTTACTATAAAATAGAGAAACTTGCAAAGTTTATCATCGCTTCTTTATAAGAAGCTAGTTAACTTTTGAGTCGAAGAAAGAAGCCATCTATAAGGATACTTTTCAAACTTGTCCCTAGTTTGCATAGACTTAGGATGGAGTTGAAAATTTCTCATCAGTTCTATTATTAAGAAGTACCATCAATTCACCAACAGCTACCGTTTCTAAATACCGTTGAAAAATCTTTCAAAGTCGACTTTCTTATTCAAACTGAATAGTTAAGCAAAGAAGTAAAGTATCAGAAACGTAGATGTTGATGAGCTAACAGTATTTTTTAAGAGTAGAACTTATGAGAAATTTGCTACTCCAACCTAAGTCTATGCGAACTAGGGACAAGTTCGAAAAGCATCCTTATAGATGGTTTCTTTCTTCGACTCAAGAGTTAACTAGTTCCTTATAAAGCACTGACAATAAATTTTGCAACTTCTCTACTTCATAGTAAAAGTACTGACGAGATTCAGTTTGCCTAAACGACACCATCTGATCTGTGAGTCTTACAAGAATTGCAAGTTTGATCCATTTACACAACGTGCATCTATCTCGATGCATTCTCAGGTTATCTAAGTTAAAGTTATATATATGCCCAGTAATAGGATGAGATGAAACTAAATCGAGACCGTTTTAATATAAAATTCTGACTAGAGCCTGATTTGACATGATATTCATTTCTTCCTTTTTTATCGAGTGATATTTATTGAAGTTCGATTTTAGCTTATAATTTACTACGATTTCTTCTTTCGTCTCTATCTTGACTATTCATTGAGAAAGCATTGACGAAGCTCTCACGATTCCTTTTATTTTTCTGCACATTAGAAATCTTTCAGTAAAAGTGTTTATAATTTCAATTATTCCTTAAAGAACATTAAAGAGGATACTTCTTAATTTGTTCTTATACTACAGTCAATAGTATTGGTAGAAGCTATGAAAAATAAGAGAAAAAAATTGTGTCGAAAAAATACTTCGAGAAAGTTGGCACCAATGATAGCTCTTTCCGCTGATATAAATTAATTTAGAATTTTACGACACATAAATGATATGTAGAATCTTTACAATGGATTTTCGAGTCATAAGTTAAGTACGTCATCTGCAATTAGAATGGGAGTCATCTATCATTGAGCTGACATACTATATAGGAAAATATTCCAGTTGCACTCATTACTGCTTTGCAAATTCACTTATAATATTTAGTGTTTTAAATACAATTACAATGCATTAAAATCGATTAATCATCACTCAATTCGATTGGGTAGTTTACAATCAAGTGTTCGATTAAAATTAGATGTTAAGGGGTACAATCATGAATAATTGATTAAATAGATTGAAATTTCAATCGATTGTTGGATTTTGATCGGATTATATTACAAAAAGAGGTAGTTTGGTTCGAGGAATCGGATTTGCTGAGCTAGAAAAAAAATTGTGTCAAAAAAATACTTCGAGAAAGTTGGCATCAATGATAGCTCTTTCCTTTAATATAAATTAATTTAGAATTTTATGAGACATAAATGATATATAGAATATGTACAATAAGTTTTCGAGTCATAAGTTAAGTGCATCATCTACAATGAGAATGGGGGTCATCTCTCATTGGGCTGACATACTATATAGGAAAAGATTCCAGTTGCACTCATTACTGCTTTGCAAATTCACTTATAATATTTAGTGTTTTAAATACAATTACAATGCATTAAAATCGATTAATTATCACTCAATTCGATTGGGTAGATTACAATCAATTGTTCGATTAAAATTAGATTTTAAGGGGTAAAATCATCAATAATTGATTGAATAGATTGAAATTTCAATTGATTGTTGAATTTTGATCGGATTATATTACAAAAAGAGGTAGTTTGATTCGAGAAATCGGATTTGTTGATCTCTAATCAAAAATAGTAACGATTTTGTGAGGGATATTTTTCACTGGGTCAACAGTCATTCTTGATTCTATCTCCCTCTCCTTTCTCCTCCTCTAATCTTTACGGTGTATTTCTGCCATGATTATATGAAATAATAAATTACAAATAACCCAAAACCGTTATAATGGACATCTATGAACTAGTCGCAGCCATATACTCTATAATTTCAGCGTGAAAAGTTCTTACTCAGTGTTTGGTAGAATTGGAAGAGAAGGAAAAATCCAAGTAAAAAAGCAAAAGAAGCAGGCATGAAAAAATTTATTAATACATGCGTAGATATATTTTTATTTTGTTGTAATGATTTTAATTTCTTGTAAGAGTTCTGATTTTTTCCGAGACATCTGTCTACAATACGTTTAAGAGAGATCTTGTCTACCCATGTAAAACCTAAATTCTTGAATGATCTTACGCTTTATAGTTTATTTTTGTTCATTATAATTGCCGGCTTCTGTTGTGCACTTGTGGGCGAAACACAGGGGGGAAACATCTGAATTACAGTCTTTCAAATGTTTATCGGCTGCTTCCATTTTCTGGAATACTCGAAAAGATTTTGGAATAATTTCAACCCGACTGAATTACTAAATTTTACTATCTCTTGGTAGTTTCTATGTACTGGTGGGATAATTAATGTGCTCAGATGATCAGCGAATAGGCGTGTGGGGAAGACTCCAATATTGTTTACTATATCTGCATGACAAATTATGAGTAGGCATGGGTTTAATGAGCTACTGTGTTGAAGGCCAATGTGAGCCTGAAATACGTATGATTGTGAGTTGCCGCAAGAGATGTAGGTTTTTCTATTAGTCAGTCAAGTAATAAGTGTTTTAAATAAATTTAGTGGTATTTGCATTTTAAACAGCTTAATAATAAGTCCCATACGCCATTTCAGGTACTATGCCTTTTTATAGGCTACATAGATGCCTAAAGTTGGTAATAGTTCCTGCTAAATTATTTTTTTTATCGTTTGATTTATTGAAAATAGTCTGGTTTGTAATAAGTAACCATTGTGGAATCCGGATTGTTTTGTCGGTATTATGCAATTCGGTATATCCCATTCTTGTGCTTGTTCCGGTAAGATTTTTTCATAGATTTTTGAATGGGTAACTAGCAAAAAGGCGGGACGCGTTTGTTCACAAGTTGGAAGTCCTGATCTCAATTTATCATATACGTCAAACTTGAAACTCGAATTCAATTAAAAATTAAAAATTTCAATTTTCAACTTTTGAACTAATAGCATTCTGAAGAATCGTGACTCACACATATTTCGCTGTGAGTTGAAGGTTGAAATTTTCTATTTTCAACTGAACTCAAGTTTCAAGTTTGACATTACTGTGATTCTTGGTATTCTAATTGCTTCACCCAGTATTATTAAAGAAGGCAAAGAAGTAATTCATAAATCTTCCATCTAACTATTGGAAATTTATTTATTGTGTTGAAATGTACCTTCTCAGATTTATATATCAAGCACGAATGATCACTAGATCCGAATTCCAAAGTTTCCATAGTAATACCTTTTATATTTGAAAAAGTAAAGTTCATATTGCGAGACGTGCATGTGAATGATTTAATAGTACACGAAATGTATTGTACATTATTATTTTCATTCCATTTATTGAATAATTTTCCTCTCTTATCTTCTTTCGAACTATTCCATTCAGACACTGGATAATGAGTAGTATACTTGGTACTAAGTCAATGAAATGGCTTATAATATAGCGAACATTAATTCGACACATACTCTTCACTGAAGCTCTTGTTCACTTATATTTTTACTTTCTAATGATGTACCGAGATAAGCATGTGGAAAAATTGACTCGACATGTGTAAGTAAGTGAACCTCTCAATAGCTTCAGCTTTACGATCCCAGTGGTCTTTTTCTATTCGTGATTATTATTATTATCATACTTAAAATTGCATTGTACCAATTAATTATCGGAAATAAAGCCATTCAATAATTCTACTTATCATTAATCGTTTAACTTCGATTACAAATGTTTTCAGATGATCAAAATAAAAGATGTTAAAACTCAAACTATTCTAATTAGTATCTGTTTATCAATTGGTACTTGAATGATGTACTTAAGTATATCGTACTCAAGTAAAGTTCGAAGTACAATGTGTTAAGTAAAAAATACGCGCACTTTTACTTGCGGTACTTTTACTTATCCAGTGTCTGGTTAGGATCGACAATAATATGTTTAGAGTCTTTCATAATTATCCTCTCTCATGTCTTTTCCTTTCCTTCTGTCCTCTTCTCTCTTAGTTGCGCATATAAACGAGTTCTTTATATGTACACAAGGCGATTTATGATATGAGGAAGCTAAATAAAGTGTAATACTATCAACACTGGCATCTCTTCTATGTAAAATCGTCACATAGTTGTCATATGGTTTCTAGAGTATCCCAGGAGAATTGCGGTCCGTCGGATCTTGTCGGACGGCTTTTAAATCCGTTCATACCCGGTCATCGGATCCGGTCGGGACGTTTCCGCCAGAATCCGATCATATTCGTCATTTTTCTTTCATATTCGGTTACCGGATTCCATCCATTCCGACCGGACTCATGTAGCCAGAACCTATCGGATCCGATGTCCGGATCTCGCCAGATCTGACGTGATTCTGGATTATCTGGTACCAAGAATCGAGCGGAATTAATCGTTCGAGATAATCCCAAAATCCAATTAACATTAGTACGTCGGATCCGATCGGAAACAAATAACATAAATCGGACTTGTGTTAAAATCCTTGTGACAGAATTCCGACTGCCGGATCCGATAGAATTCCCAGGATTTTTATCGGATCTTGATAAGATTTGTTGATAAAACCAAATTCGATCGATATAGAATCAAAATCCGGTGAAAGGATCTTTTCTTTTGGAATCTCATCACAAACTTCCTCGAATACTGGTATCAGAGTGTGGTGGATTATATAAGTATCAAGAAGGTTCATTCACCGCATTTTATCACGCTTCACATTACAGATCCAATGAGAGTCACTATTACGTGGTTATCGGAAACACTCAAAAACTTTTGTTAACAACTGCGCTAAGTAGCTGGCATTTAGTGAGAGCAATAATAACGAATAACTCGATTCTGAAATCGTCGCTCAGCAAATTTTAGCGAGGAAAATAAGTTGACCGAATAATTTGCGAATATCTAAATGAAAGATGATATTGTTTGTTGAGTGTAAGTAGTCAAAATATATTAAAAAAATGTCAAGATAGTAATAGCATTCATCTGAAATACTTTAGATTGAACAAGAGAGAAATTTTCAAAATCAATTAAAAAATTATGCAATGGCACTCAATTTTACATTAACAGATCGAAAAAAAACTCAATTTTACTTTTATTTTTTATCAATCTTAATTTGTTCTAATCAAGTGTTGGTGTTGAATCAATCGTGAGTGATTATGAAAGCTCAATTTTGTTCACATTAATCTGACCAATTTATTTAAATAGATTTTGAACGATTTATATCCAAGCAAATTCCTGTTTCACACTGAGAAATCAGTTGTTCAGATTGAACTGACGCCTTTTTGGCAGCATGATAATTGACTTTTAATGCAATACCTGATCTTGATCAGAGTTTTTCGTAGATTTTTTTTCATCCATGTAGTGACAATATGCATCGATTTTTCGAAAAAGCCCGATCAATAGTTTGTAGATTATTTTCTATTGAAAACTTCAATTCTTCTAACTAGTATACACGCCAAATGAGGAAATCTAAAATATTATTGCTTTACTAGTGCTCAAGAAATTGAAATGAATCATTATTTTTTACTTTCGTGCAAGCGATGAAAAAGAGATGATGACCAGAGAGCAGTACTTAATTTGAACAGTCCTTATTCAGATTATGATTGCTTCTACTAGGGACATCAGAAACACCAACATCTTTTCCACACGGTCAATAATATAAACTGCTGCTCCACGTAATCTTTTCGAGAAAAATTCGAAGTAATAGATTGGATTTCCTAAGAATCGTTTACCGATGCTTGGTAATCCTTAGCAATCCTTTGTAATTCGTAGTAATCCTTAGTCATCTATAATAATCTTTAGTAATCCTTGGTAATCGTCCACTTGGATTACTGGCAGATGTCACTCACCGTTTTGTTTTCAGCAAGTTCACTATATAGAACCGACTGTTCGTAGGCCCCTTTAACGTATATTTTGAGACTAAAACTTGCATGACCAAGATGTATTTTCATCCGACCCTTGATAATCGAAGTTAATCCATAATAATCTTTAGGGATCCATAATAATCTTTAGGGATCCTTGGCAATCCATAATAATCTTTAGGGATCCTTGGTAATCCATAATAATCTTTAGTAATCCATCGTAATCGTCCATTTGGATTACTGTCAGATGCCACTCAGTGTTTTGTGTTGAGAAAAGTTATATAAACGTATTTATGTACATGAAGAGTTAGTTATTTTATTGTGTAGTGATGCGTGGAATGTTTGGCTTTGCTTTTTTGTTACTTTGGAGGATGGACCCTAAACGATTCACATTACAGTGATAGGAGTGGTTCCAGATAATCTATATTATCGATTTGAAAGGGTGATAGCCGATCCCTCGAGACGATCTAGGAATGGTCCTAAGTGATCGGTGCGAAGTGCCTAGGAATGATTCAAGCTGGGTTGATGTATTGTGCGTAGGAATGATCCTAGATGATTGGTGTGCTGTTCCTAGGAATGATCCTAGATGATTGGTGTGTGGTATCCAGGAAAGATGCTAGATGATTGGTGTGTTGTACCTCATTGTGACGTGGCTTATTTTTCAATCGAGATAATCCTGATGTGGATGATTCTGTAATCGTCAAAATCATAATATGGATTTTTGTTTAATCCATATAATCTTAATGAGAATGACTTGGTAATCCGGAAAACCCGATAGTGGATGTTTTTAGAATCCGGGAAAATCTGTTGGAGATGCATTAGTAATCAAAGGGATGTTTGAGAGAAGGGAATCTCTATATAATCCGGATGAATCTTGGTTGAACTGCATAGGAATCCGGTGGAATGTCGCAGGAAGTCTTTCTGTTCCGGCGTTTCTCTATGATTGGTTCCGATCATCGATTTCGACAGGATCCGATCGGATCCTTTTCCGGCGTAATCCGGGCCGGAATCCGTTAGTTAGGAATCCGGAGTAATATGGATTGGTTCAGGCCGGTTATACTGTGGAACTCGTTGGATTCCGGTGTGATCCGATACCGGATCCGGTCGTTTCTTGAAAGATCCGTAGGTCGGAATGAATCTCCCGGGTATGCATATGTAAGAGATGAATAATGAATTAATTAATTAGATGAATATGTTGAATGAATCTGTAATGGCCATATATACTCTGAAAAAAATAAAGGAGGCTTACAGAACCCTCCGAAAAGGTTCTGTAGATTTTCAAAATGCTCCAAATGTGTTCAAAGTCTCAAAAAAAGGATAAAAATTTTGACAGAACCTTTTGAAGGTTCTGCGTTTTACCCAAGTGCAGAACCATCTCTTACAGAACCTTTTT
>CAJNYU010000936.1:29150-40058 GCA_905331475.1 Rotaria socialis | reverse complement strand
ACACCCTGCAATGTTATAATTTCTATACAAAGAATATCTATCTAAATGATTTATTCTAAAAATTATACCATTCGATTTGTGATAAAAGTGAACGAAATAAGAGGAATTCTAATAATGTGAACCAATATGGACAGCGCCTATTTATAGTAACACCATAGAAAGTAGAGAGAAAGAAAACAACAACGAAATCATACATCCGGGTCCTAAGATGCACTCAAACTTTTAATTTAAACAATCGGAAGTATACAGAATGAAGTGCACAATAGTTAAAATACACCTATGTCCACCGTCGACTACGAAACGTGGCAATGAAAACAACCAAATGCACAACCATACGAAAAAAAATGCCTATCCGAATACAACATCAAGAAAAGAGTCGTATTACTCCATATACTAAAACACTTCACATCACTAAAATTGAAAAGGAATAATGAGGCCTGATTTTCTTTCATTTGTTGATACAGATATAGCACATTCTTCAGCAGCAATATTTACACCGATACAAAAACAAATACAAGTCTTTCATCCGAAAAACTTTAAATTGCACTAATCAAATTTATATTCATATCTCCCAAAACTACACGAGAATTCAAACTATCCAACAAACATGACTCACTACAATCGCATTAAATTTTCCAGTTTATAACCAGGAAATCTAAATCTATCCCTAACGTGTAAATGGAAGTGAAGGTCAATTTATAAAAAGTAAACCTAAATCTATTCCTAACTTATAAATGGAAGTGAAGGTCAGTTTATAAATTTTATAATTTATTAAAACTAAATCTTTCCCCGCCATTGCGTGAAAACATAAAAGTGTTTTTTTTTCCATTTATATTCGAAGTCAAATTAGGCATCTACTCATCAGTTGTTGTCCGATTTGCCGGAATTTCACTGGTTCAAGAGTAATTTATGTTCGGCCGGTTTACAGGTCGGATCAGATCGGTAAAATTTTTTAACCGGCCAGACAGGACCGGTTTATGGATTTCTTACCGGTTCCAGCTCTGAACCCTCCTTTGAATAATTATCATACCTCCGCCACTACTTTTGGACTGACCTAAGTATTTATTCCTTAATATAAAGGTATACAGAGATAAAATAACATGTGTATTTCAGATAGAATTTTTTTGCGGAGACATGTGAAATTTGTGCAGTCATCCTATTCCGCAATGTTGAAAATTTCGGAGCCAGTTCCGTCAATTCTGGAACTAGGTCAACCCTGAACACTGTCCGATTCGCGGAATTGCACGGAATTCAGTCGAATTCTGGAATTAGATAAAAGAGGAATCCCAGGGAGTTCCTAGGAATTTCGTCTAATTCTGTTCAATTCTGCTCGATTCCTTTTTGACCTAATTCGCGGGAATTCCGTACAGGAACTGCAAGGCGTAGGTGTCAATGTGGGTGTCGCGATAAGTGTGGGTGTTAGTGCTGGTGTACTGCATTCCGGGATTGAGTCGGAAGTGATAAACGGAATTGTTGGAATTAGATGGAATTGGTTACAGAATCTTCAACATTGCGGAATAGGATGTATTCTCTGAAATTTCACCGAATATTTTCATTCGATACATTAAAAGTTTTCTTTTCATTTTTGAGCAAACGGTCTTCCTTTTTTTTATCCTATTGACTTCGAGTCATAGATTCATTCCATGTTGCGAATACCGCGTCATTTTTTTGCGATAATGGGCGCCGCTAACCGGGCCTGCAAAAACCGCGTTAACCGGTGGTTTTTAGCGCATGTTTATCACATGCAAAAGTAAAAAAGGATCTTTAAAAGAGCTTATTTGATGATTTGGAAGACTTTTTCTGTAAAAGATTACAGAAGAACCGGTTAACCGCTTTTTTGGCGGTAACCGCGGTAAATACTGGATCATTTTTGCGGTAAACCGCGGTATTTATCCTCTCTGCGGTAATGGGAACCGGTAACCGGATCGGTAAAACCGCGGTTAACCGCCGATTTTCATGCAGTTTTTATTACATCGAATATTATTCAATTCTTCATCGCTAGAAGCGAGCAACAATGAAAAAATAACATAACCCTGAAAATTCACACCTAACTCTCGTTTACATAAAACCAAATTACATATCAATCTGAACTCTATTCTCATTCTTTTCTATATAAATTTATACGCGTTAATCACATCTTAACTCTGTTGCGGCAGACATAAAGCGATTATCTTAATATTTCGGTCACTGAAAACATATCAACATACCAGAGACGAATATAAAAAAAACGCTTTCTCACACGCAAAATTTTAGATTATTCGTTTGTTAACTCATCACAAATAGAAACTTCCTTCATCATATAGAAAAGTGTCCTACTGAGTATGAAAAGTACCATCAAATATTCGCTGAGGAAAATGAAACATCCGCTTAAAATACTAGGAATAATTAAACACTGATAGATAAAGGTCCTTCAAGATATAGAACGGCGGTGCATCGAAAAGGAAAAACCCAAGAAAGGTTCGATCGCATTGGGACGAAAGTTGAGCAAACCGTTTCCTATAAATGCGCTGCCATTTGTTCGATTAATTATGCCCTTCGTCTCTCTACAGGACTTTTCGTAAAGTGAACATTTTTTGTACTTTTGACAGCCCACGCTTTTCCCTCTTTTTCAGAATATGCAGTGAAATAAACTCAGCTATGGATCGAAGAATATTGCATTTTATTTACTAAATTTTCTGCCAACATCTGCATAACATATTAAGTTTTTACTCATCACCAATCGATACAGATGGCCGCTTCAGCTATTTCAACCGACCTATTCGATCAGGTGACCGGTCAAGCTCGCATTGAAAATGACGGCCAAGTTGTCACAAACGGTTCCGCGACTACACATGCAGGAGTACGCTGTAAAGGGGCCTATTCGTCGGGACAACATCTATTTCGCTTCAACATTGAACAACTAGGTAACACAAAGTGAATGTTATTTGGAATCGTAAACAAAAATGTACCACTTTCGTCTGATCCGTGCAACCATCCTACAGCATGTGGTTGGGTAGGAAATAACTACGTCTGTACCAGAGGTGCTTTACAGGATGATTGCAAGGGCTATACAACCGATATGCAAATGAATGACACTTTCCAATTCCAAGTAGATTGTGAGCGAAAAATGATTAGTTTGAGAAATGAACGAACATCGAGTATACATGAACTAAACATTGATGTTAGTACATGTGCATTCCCGTGACAACTGTATTTCAATCTCTATAATGGAATGGATCGAGTTCGAATTCTACGATGAGCAAACTGAGATTATCAGTATGCTTTCTGCCTGACTGCAATGTTGTTTTATACCTGTTGCCTTGATTCATTTTAAAAATATTACAGTTAAGGGTGTGAGTGCAGGGCGGATTTTACAATGATATTTTTAATGAACAGTTAGTGATATCTCATGTGAAAATGTTTTGCTTCTAGAAGCATCTGAAAAGGTATCTAAACCACGTTTAAACGCGTTTGCAGCGCCTTTTGAAACAAAAATAATCGTACTATAATTGCAGATTCGCACTGTGCCACCATCATTCTCATATGATGATTATCTCTTCCTAAAGACAAGCGAACAAGACACTAGAGTATGGGCGTCAGTAATTATATTCCCTTTACTCGCACAACCAAACCCAGACCAACAACCATCTTCTTTTGCAATGTTCAAACATCACGCTGAGTGTTTGAGTGTTGGTAAAAAAGAGAAAATCCATACACTCGCATATCGATTTTGAAAACTCACTTTCTTATTTTTGTTTAATTTCGCTGTAATATAATATGTAAAAGTTTCATTGTAAAATCGAGTTTATCGTTTCTCATACAAATATTACTTGAGTGATACTAGTTCTGATTGAAAACACGTTTTGCTTTTTCATTTTCTACTTCACGAATAGAGAAAAAACTGATTCAAATAAATGTTTTTCTCTTAGTAGATTAGTTTGTTTACATATTTATTGTCTTCAATCTTATGATTGTTTTTGATTTTCCTTGTGCCTCCATCATATGCGTTCTATCTTGTAATAAGCAGAGTAATCACAGCAGAAAAAGAAAAATCTCATTTTTTATCATAATTGCACGGTCTTCATTAGTGAGTTCGATGATCATTATCCTTTCTCTTGAAATATACAAATATCGCGTATCTTTTGTAGGATAATGACAAAAAGTCGAATGAGGAGAATAATCTACTTACGCTCAAAATATAGCTTCGATATTCGATGATCATTTTTTTGGTTTGATCAATGATCGAGGGTATTTTATATGAATTTATAAATGAGATTCGCCAGGTTTTCTTTCACTGACACCTTTTCTCAGTCATTGTTCTTTTTTTGTGATGTTTTCTTTCACTGCTATTTTGAATAATAGATTCCAGAAGTTGAAATTTGAGAGGTTTCTACTGCCAAGCGATATCGTATAGGTTTATAGAGAAAAAGGTACAAAAGTGAGAACAATACTCATGAATAAGATTATTTAAAATTCATCAAGCTTCTTCCGATTTCTCTCAATGATTAGCTACGCAGAGCTTTTATATCGTGTGGGTGGGTGTGGGTCTATGTATGGATGCACCAGTACCAGTATTGCACTGGTCTACTGGCCCAGTAAATATTGGTGACCAATAATACTGGTTTTCTACTTTCGAAAATAACTATCAGCGAAATGAGTCATTTTCTCAGCCGTCACTTCCATTGTTTATATTCAAGTGAAAAATTGAGTTTTGCAGCAGTTTGAAGCAGTATAAGATATTCTATACTCAACTAGCTGATAAGATAACATTATATAGAACTTTTTTCAATAGTTTTCAACGTTTTTGAAGAGAAAAAGAATTTCATTCATGGATTTAGTCAAATAGTAAAACAGTCTTATGAAATAAACTGATGAATCGGAATACTGTGTTTAACACATCAACTTGAACTTAGGTTTAATCGATCACGAAAAAACAATTGGATATTTAGTGAATTTTATCAACTTTTAGTTACATAAATCTCATATAAGTAAATGGCTTGATTTTTCTACTTCTCTTTCAGTCGAATGACACTATTTTCCCATATCTATTGCATTAGTTTATGTATGTAAGTTACATAACTAAAGTTAGAGCTTTTTTGTTCGCGATATCGGATATGGAATAGATAATACATATATTAAATGGAAACTAGGGCACGGTAAACAAGCAGTGTCACTATTGCCTGTTCAATTTTGTAACGATACCAATAATTTGATCGAATCTTTAAAATTATGTAATCAAAAATAATGCCCTTAACTCTTTATCGTTTTGGATTTATACTTACATGTTGAACTTGACACATCAATATAGTAGTTTTATTAGTATTAAATAAATTTAGTTCATAAGTGGCCCGCGTATCAATAGTATTTTTTTATTTAATACTAATACAAGTGACAATTGTCATTGTTTACAAGATATACATATATTGTTTTCTCCATTGACTGACTTTTAGTGCTATACCATATGCTCAATATAGATTTTCGAGCACAATTTTTTTCTTTACCATGACAGCGACCTGAATTAATGATTTTCTTTCTTCAAACACGTTGAAAACTATTGAAAAATGTCCTTGATAACGCTATCAGTTAGTTGAGTATAGAATATCTTATACTGTTGCATCCCTAGGCCCATGTAATTGTGAAACGCACTTTTGGCGCAGTTAGATGCGTCTATGTTGCAAATCTTTGTCGTTCCGAAGCGTTCGTATATGGAAGCATGACGAAGACGCATTTTAATGCACCAATCACTATGTTTCACGAACGTATTTAGAGAAAATGCATAGTCTCGAAACATATTTTTAGACGAAACGAAGACTTGCATGTAGAACCTTTTGTTTTGAAATCCATTGAGACGCACTCATGGAACAATCATCCTATTCCGCAATGTTAAACATTCCGGAACCAGTTCCACCCCCGGAATCAGTTCTATCAATTTCGGAATTAGATGAAAGCGGAATCGCTGGGAATTCCGTTCAATTCCTGTTCGACCTATTTGTCGAAATTCCGTACCGGAATTGCATTTGTCACCGAGCAGTAGGAGATATCAATGGCCCATTAACCACTGAATTTTTGAAGAATGTTCAAGAATGCGGAATAGAATGTATTCTCATAGTTATATAGTTTGGTTAGTGAAGATAAATACTTTAAAAACGAAGTTGTGCCTGTGCGAAAATGCATCGATGAGTCCGGCGTGCTACATCTTTGTTGCAGAGTTATTGTAATTGAAGGTAGCTTTATTGTGTAATCATATTAGCTTTAGCAAGTAGCAGCTGAAAAAAATTGGTGTCTCTAATTCATTTGGATAAAGGTATCAGTTTTCTATTAAGTCATATGCACAGAAAAATGAAGCCGAAGAATATTTCTATAAGTAGTTCTTCATGATACATATTTTAAGCAGAATAGTTTTTCACAAATGTCTCTTTAAGTTTTTAATCGATAATGACTATCTTTTTTTCGTCTTTTCTGTGTGTAACGGTTCAGAATCATACAAGCTGATCTAATTTTACAATCAGGGCTTGATTAGTAGGTGCTATAAGAAAAACTATCTATTTTTATTGAAATTTGCATAACTCAGTGATACTATTTTTATCGCCCGTGTTATCCATGCTACACGTAAAAAGCGTCCGTGAATGTCTACAAGCTATGCGACTGGGCGTGTTTCAACGCATCCAACCTACAATATTTCAAGGGTTGTGAACGCATTCAAAAATCAAAACTCTTGTAAACTTGTTCCTTGTGAAAACGCATCAATATACATTTTCTGGCCTTTCTACTTATAATACGGTTATGGGATAAAGCGTTTACTTTATTCTCAAAAAAAAGTCAGAAGATAATCATCAGCCTATGTTGGAACCAAAACCAGAGTTTAGCATTCTGACTACATCACTATCACTAAAATATAATTAAATTAGGTTTGATTTAACAGATTAATCGTATGAAACAGTAGGCCTATGATAATAGACTGTTATCTGCAGATCTTTTATTAAAAACATTTAATTTTTATCAAAATTACATGTGTTTTCTTTACCCTACTTCTAAATACTTAAGAATGGGCAGACGATAGATTGCAATCTTAAAGTTGCTGGCCACGTCATCATTTACTTCCTCGACAAAGAAATAAATTCGGCGATTTTGATAATTTTGTTTCTAACTGTTTCATCTTATCAGAATTTCACACCTACTTTTTCAAATAGAGCCCTTGGCTTATCTTTACTATGCTCTATAAAAAAATGACTCGAGATGAAACTTTCTGATTCATGAAAGAAAGATATATACATTACGAAATTTTATCAGTTACAAACATAAAGATAAACAAGCCTTTTAAACTTATTCTTCAAGATAAAGATAAATGAATACTTTATTCATGAGAGAAAAAAGAAAGTTTAATAAAAATGACAGCTTATCTTTAAATAAAAGCCTAATATTTTGTTTTCGGCAGATACTTAAAAAGAATTTTTCATATCGTAATCACAAAAAATTACGCCGAAAAGAATATTTGCACATGTTTTTTCTTCTAGTATGTTCGCTTTTTATTAACATTGGATATTGGGTGCTAGTAAGTAAGAAAAAAAATGCAAATTAATGCCGTTATACCCCATATTATACATTTATATTTATTCGCCACAGACTAAGAGTTTTTATTCTGTAATTTATTTTTTAATACAAAAATTTCTTTCTAAGTATCAAGAGTAAATTTATCTTGACTCTTTTTGGATAAATATATGTTCTTTATATTTATTTCACGTAGTAAAAATACGTATAATCGTTCTATTTGACAAGATGAGGGTGTGGATGTTAGGATTGCCCTCATCTATGTCTGCATCCACACCCACACGCACGCCCTCTGTAGTGCCATAACTGCAACCCTACTCACAGGCACAGATACACAGACACCGATAGCCACATCCTAAGTATCATTTCATATTTCTTCATTATAATAGCACAAAATACAAGCAAAAGGGAAAAAGGAAAAAAATAATAAGATACATACAATAACTAGCACGCTTTTATATAAAAAAACTGTCTATCTGATGAAAATACCATGCTTGATTGACGCATGCAAGTATAATGTAAGTGAGAAACAAGTAAGCAAATTTTTTAATTATAATTACCTTGAAAATACGGTTGGTATCAGTCAAAATAAAGCCCAAACATTTCAATACAATTTAACAAATTTTCACTGGGTGTTTGTGTGGATGTGGGTCGTCAGTATTGGAAAAGCACCTACCTACACACTCACATCCAGCCGAAAAATTCTTGTTGCGTTACTGGATGTCGATTAGATTTTTCCATTAGTAGGATATTCCCTTTTCCACAATTCATATATATATATATATATATGAAAATGTATGTAAAACAAACTATTTTTCTTTTTAGTTTAAATCAAAACTAAAATGGCACATTCACAGGATCAGACAACTGAGTATTTTCAAGTAAAATTTTATTTCAAATCGGAAACTTCATTTTTATTCTATTGATTTCTAGTCATTAACTAACTGTAATGATCGACAAGTTGTCGTTGAGTTTTTGAAAATCTACGAATGGGATGTTAATGTACGTGTGTTCTACATTTAAATGAAGAAATTGAATAGAACGGAAGCATAAAATAAATATATCTTCTTTTTTTGTATTTTCATTAGTTTGCTACAGAAGCATTTTTGGCTGAGTATGGTAAATCTTTTTCCTTTTTTTTCTTAAATAAGTTTTCATTTTGATAGATGCAGAGCGAGTTGCAAATGTTAAACCAAACTTGCTCACTTTACTTCGCACTATTTCACCAAAAACGGAAATCCGATATAGCTTAACGAACGAGGATTCAACAGAACAAGAAAAAAGTTCTGAAAATCATGATCAACAAGCAAAAGTAAGCAAAAACTCAATAGGTTCTATTCAAAGTCATTTGTCTCTTTCAGAATCCTTCCCTTGATCTATCAAGTCATTCAGAAACAGAAAGCTATTCCAATCACACTACAGCACCATTGAATATAGCACCTTCTGATGATCAAGTGCATCAATTGCTTGCATCAAACGCAGAAACCATATCTTCAAACCTTCCCGATATCAAACAATGTGATAAGAGTTAGTTTTGGAAAAAATCAGTTTTTTTGAAACTCTTACATCTAGCTAGTAGCCATCTGCTCAGTAAAAATGAGAAGCATAGAGAATACAAAAGAATTTACTCTTCTACAATAAGACGGGAGAGTTTAGGGCTTTTTATAAGCATAGTTAGAAGAGGATTTCAAAATTTTTAAATTCAATTCACATATTACTGAGACGAACTTGTAATTTTTATCCGCATTTGATTAAACAGAATCATACTCTTGTCGACATCAATTTTACTTATCTTTGGCTTTATAAAATAATTTGTAAGTAAAAGAATAGAAGCTTTTTAGTATACATTACTTAGGCAAACAACAACTTCTACAATGTATTGATTCAAATGTCATTGGTAAGAATCATCGAATCAATACTCCATGGGGATCCCGAAAAAGTAAGACTACTTCTATCAGCTCATTATCATAAAAAAATACATTTTTTTCCTATAGTTGTTTATGCTGATTATACAGCATCTGGACGTTGTCTAAGATTTATCGAAGATTACATGATGATCAATGTCTTACCTTTGTATAAGAATAATTTTCATTCTAAAAGAAGAAATAATATCAGTTATTTTTAGTTATGCTAATACACATAGTGAAAATAATGCATGTGCACTACAGACTACGAAATATCGTGAAGAATCACGAACGCTGATTAAACGATGTGTGAATGCAACCAATGATGATGTAGCCATTTTTACTGGATCAGGTGAATGAATAAGTATTTCTCAGTTAGATAATAATAGAAATAATCAACAATTGTATAGGAGCAACAGCTGCTATCAATAAACTTGTTGATGTTTTACAATTGAAAGATGAAACAGTTCGAAGACAAACTGTTGTATTTATTAGTACATTTGAACATCATTCAAATATTTTACCATGGAAAGAAACCGGTGTAGAAGTAAATTTTGTTTAATGCCTTTTATCTAGAAAATCATGGCATCTCTCTATAGGTTATACGCATTCCTAATAATAAGCAAGGTCTTATGGATGACAATTTCTTAACGGCTCAATTGAAAAAGTATCGTGATGAATGTAAAAAACGTATTATTTGTACGTTTAATGCGGCGAGTAATGTAACTGGTATTCGAACTGATGTTGATAATATATCAACACTTGTTCATCAATATCACGGTTTGATTTTTTGGGATTATGCAGCAGCAGCACCTTATGTTAAAATTGATATGAATCCATCCGAAATCGCTTCTAAAGATGCTGTTTTTATTTCTACACATAAATTTGTCGGTGGACCAGCGGCACCAGGTTGATATTAAATTTCAATTGAAGAAGAATCGAATCTACTTTAAAAAAATGATTTTTTTTCTGATTACATTTAGGTATTTTAATAGCTAAGAGAAAAATTTTTACCAATGAAGTCCCATCTGATTGTGGAGGTGGTACAGTAAATTTTGTAACTAGAACACAGACTGAATATGTAAAAGATATTGAAACACGCGAAGAAGGTGGAACGCCCAATATTCTTGGTTCTATTCGAGCTGGTTTAGTTTTTCATTTAAAAGAATCTGTTGGTTGTCACACTATTGAAACACGTGAAGACGCATTAGTTGAAAAATTCTTTGCACGGTTTCGAAATCATCATACATTATTTGTACTTGGACCATCAACTGTTGCTCGACTAGGAATATTTTCATTTCTGATTTATGTGCCATCTATTCAAAAATACTTGCATCACAATTTTATTTGTGTCTTATTGAATGATTTATTTGGTATTCAAGTACGATCAGGATGTTCATGTGCTGGGCCTTATGTTTTAGTAAATGAGATTTTTTTATTTTGAATAAAAATTATCTTGTTCTATTTTCATTTTTTT
>CAJNYU010000936.1:0-15205 GCA_905331475.1 Rotaria socialis | reverse complement strand
GTTTTGATTTTTCTACTTCAGCTTTCGCAGTGGAAAGACATCTAGCAACTTCAATCTAAATGACACAAAAAGTATGGTTTTATTAATATTTTAGGAGATTAAAATTTTCTTCACTTGATAATTATTCGGTTGCTGTTGGAAGTATTCACGTTGCAGCATTTCTGCATCATAATCATAGTTGACTAATGCTAATTTTAAATCTCGTTTCATTTCAAGTGGTTTTATTCCATATGTTTGAACATGAATTTCGATTGTTTCTTGTATCGTTGATGTAAATCTGATAAAAGTACTTTGTTTTTCATCAAGCTCTTTTTCATAGTATTCAATTTGTCGTTTCATTTTTTGTAAATGTTCATTAAGTAGATTTTCACAAGCAATCTGTTGATCTTCTGTATCGATTTCCATCGGTGTTGTTATTTCACTAGTAGTATCTGTATCATTCATAGTTAATTTATGTTGTGTTAACATCAATGATTGAACTTGCATGGGCCAAAAACGTCGATCAACTTCAATAAAATGGCATTCTGCTTCTCTCAATGTACCCTTCACTGAATGTAAATATGCTTGCATGATTTCTCTATCTATTTGAACAGTAGCTATTTGATGCATTAAAAGAGCCATTTGTTGGATATCATTCATAGTAATATATCTAACTGTTTTTATGATGGTTTGAGCCATATGAACAAATAATTTATTCTGTATCAATAGATATGTCGGTATTTGGCATCGTTCAGTTGTATAAATATTAGTATCATTATTATTATTATTATTTATTTTCCTTTTCTTTGAACTAATAGTTGGACTAGATGCGACATTCGACCGTTGTCGTTTATTAGTTACAAATGATCTTTCTTCATCGCCACTTGCTGTTGATAGTTGACTGAAACTTTGTGACAAAATCTCTTCTTCTTGTGTTTCCTACATGAAAAACAAATATGCTTTGTTTTTGGACTGCTTATTCTTTGCAGAGAATTTTTTACTTCGGTCATGTTGTTATCATCACCTATATAATCATAGATATTCTCACCGTCTATGATTTCTTCTTCATTTGGAATTGAATTCAAATGACCAGAAATGAAGTATTTATTCAACTCTTCGATTGTATATTCAAATGTATCATTATCATCGTCGATTATGTCAAAGATATCCTCGAATCCTTCGATTGTATCTAACTAATACATATAATATCAGTAAAAAATCATCACCCACAAGAAAAAAATTTACACTTACACTTTTGTTGATGAATGAAATGTGATCATTATTTGTTGCAGCCATAAATAAATCACACAAGAACTTTTAATATCTAAAATAATCGTGAAAAATCTAACAAATTGAATCAATGTCCACATATTATCTAGTATTCTTATAGATGCTTTTATTTAGATTGTTTCAAACAATATCATTGGAAAACCAATAAAAGGTATATTTTAGTCCATCATTTGTATTCATTAGAATTCGAGCTCTATTTATCCATGAATGTCATTGTTCGATGAAAATAATAATCTAGAAAAATAAACAATAGAAAATAAGGTTTGAGCTAGAACGAAGATATTCTCGAATACAATAATGTTTTAGTTTCTATTTCTAATCTAGATTAGTAGTTTTTACAGTAGTACATATATGTGCACACGAAGAAAAATGAAGAATAATAGCAATAACAAAGGTTTGAACGAAGATTGTTCACTCATCAAATTATCTTTGTTGGTTAATGTTCGATAGATCGAAAACCAAATTAACTGGATATAATCTTTGGGTTCGCTGAAGATACGTTCGAATTGATTCTTCTAATTCAAATCTTAATGTAGTATATAAGAATCTTTCATATTGTTCCGAACCATCGATGCCGATTCGAATGGATGTATTGGGTATGAATATGGCACCCCGATAGTGTTGTATATATTGCTAGAATAAAATAAACAGAACGTAAATATCAAGCTTTATATTTCTAGTTTTTGAGATGACTGTCTACATAATCATTTCGTAGTACCTGAATTGGTGGTTCTTGATACTGTTGTGTACTTAACAATGCATTTGGATAATTAGTCATCGTAATCAAAAAATAGCGTGACTGTGTAATTGCTGTTGTTGACTGACCATAAATGAGTGGCCGATTCCATGAGGCCATTCTTTTTAATCGATAATCTACAATAAATAATTGTTTATGCTCTGATAGTCGAAATTCCAAGTTTTTATTTATTTATTGTACAAGTCAAAAATTAATATTGCTTCACTTCCATCAATAATGTAATAGTGATACAACGGTCAATGTATATTAGACATTATATGTAAAGAAAAAATTCGGAAAAAAAATGCAAACTAAACAAAATTAAATATTCTTGACATCACGATTGTTGTGTTTCAATATCGGACATATCGTATACATATTAAAGTGGATAAGATCACGATGTCCAAGAAAGATAATCACTAGCTTCATCTCGTAATTCAAGTCCTAAGAGATTATTTAATAATTGTTCAAGAATATCATCATTGTTGTTTGCACCATTTTGAACTGAATGTATTGTGTGTCTTTGATGTGCAATCTGTAGAAAGAAATTATTATAGTTTACCGGGAATTGAAACGCACAATTATGTCACATCAGTTCTGAATTATTAGTAAGAATAATAGTGAATGGTCGATTAGTTGTACTTGTTGATCGTTGATTTGATGAAGGCATCGATGTATAGATGTTATGATCTAGAATATAAAAGAGGAAATGCTTTGAGTGCTCACCTTTGAAGAAATATTCCTAATTTATTTTCTTATTTTTATAAAAGTATAGAAGCATCACTGCAAATAACACTAGTATGTGACTTGTGTGTATTCCACATGGAATATATGTCCTACAGAAAACTGCCCGCAAAGAGGTTTCTGTTCACCCTTTTCCGGAGTTTACAAAAGAAAAAGAAATGATACGGTATTTATTTTTTATTCTATAAATATACAGTTCATTGTAACACAGTATATAGAGCATAGCGGGAAAAGGAAACAGAAAAGGACTCAATTAATCGTCTATTTTTCTTCGCTTTGGATTTGAGTCAATCGTACTATGATTTCTACGATGTTCGATTCTGTCCATCGGATTCCATTGAATTAGAAATGGATGTTTAATAATAACTGTTCAGGAATATCATCATTGTTGTTGTTTGCACCATTTTGAACTGGATGTATTGTGTGTCTTTGATGTGTAATCTGTGGAAAGAAATTATTATAGTTTACCGGGAATTGAAATGCACAAGTATGTCGCATCAATTCTGAATTATTAGTAGGAACGATAGTGAATGGTCGATTAATTGTACTTGTTGATCGTTGATTTGATGAAGGCATCGATTTATAGATGTTATGATCTAGAATATAAAAGAGGAAATGCTTTGAGTGCTCACCCTTGAAGAAGTATTCCTAATTTATTTTTATATTTTTATAAAAGTATAGAAGCATAACTGCAAATAGCACTCGTATGTGACTTGTGTGTATTCCACATTGAATATATGTCCTACAGAAAACTACCAGCAAAGAGGTTCCTGTTCACCCTTTTCCGGAGTTTACAAAAGAAAGAGAAATGATACGGTATTTATTTTTTATTCTATAAATATATAGTTCATTGTAACACAGTTTATAGAGCATAGCAGGAAAAGGTAACAGAAAAAAACTCAATTAATCGTCTATTTTTCTTCGCTTTGGATTTGAGTCAATCGTACTATGATTTTTACGATGTTCGATTCTGTCCATCGGATTCCATTGAATTAGAAATGGATGTTTAAGAAGTTTGTGCTTTTTATCAACTTGCTTCGAATGTGGCCCAGCTGTTATTCGATACCATGGTGTTGACAATGAGTAATCGAACATTGCTCGATATTTCTTTAAGAAAAAAGAAAATACTGGTATAAATGGACTATTATGAAATGGATTATTACCGAGTGTTGTTTTATTGTGCTAGAATTTGAATCGTTCTCGTCGTGTAACGATAAATTACTCATTGTAAAATAAAATAAAATAAAATCTAGAATTGAAATTAGAAAATAATGATAACAAATTTATATTCATCTTCTGATTCATATCTATCATTCTATATATCAATACATGAGATATTTATTTATTGCTGGATATTTTTCATCACATGAAAGGTTTGACTAATCAAAATAACAACACTTTAGTTTGTATGATTACCATAATCAACTCGATGAAGCATTGCAGTTACTCATGTATGCCGAGCTTGTGGAAATATGAGTATCTATACCCATTTCGATTTGTATGGATACTGGTTAATCCACCATATCTCTTATCATTTGAAGGGTGACCAACATAATTTGATCACCATGCTAATGCTGACATAGCTAATCAAGCATGAAGCTTATCCGCAATGTAAAGAAAACTATCAGTCACAGTATATAAGTTCGTATCATCTTTATTTGTTTCTTGACATTCAAGTGTATTCGGTAGATTTGAACCATGTTCACTATTTATGACATCCTCCTAACTACAATCAATACAATGAAAGAGAAATAGATACATGTTTATTATGTGGTATTTTCAAAAATATTTCAATGCAATATGTTACAATACAAAATAAAGTTCCACATAGAACTACTTCTATCATATTAGAATTCAATGAAAGTCTACGATTAATATTCATCGGTACTTTCGTAGATAACAATATCTACTCCTCGTAATGCTAGAGATGAAGTAAGAGCTGCTGTTGTTCTTCTCATTGCACAAGGAAAGTTCAAATTCACATTTGAACTGCATGTCGATAATATATTAGTATTTGTATCTGGTGTTTTTGATTTGATTGGAACAGTTGATTGTAGTTCTACATCGATATCTATTGGCCATACTTTTAAACTGAAGACATTTATCTTTTTTTCTTCAAAGATCTTACCCTTTTCAAGGTCAAAACTTGGTACACTGTGTGAATAAGACGTGCTAATAATAATAGCTATTGAAAATAATGTACTAGTTTATCTAGAAACGATATAGTAAATTCAGTAAATAATGAACATATATATATATAATAATTATATGGATAGAACAGAACACAAAAAACAAAGACACACAATAATCACATTAACTGCAATGTTAAGATCTACATTTCAGAATAAAAGAATTATCCAAAAGAGTACTACAGTATAAATAAATATTTTAGTTAGCAAAGACGAGAACATAGGTCTTTAGATTTTGTATCATGGTACATCAATAATAATCATAGTATTCATTTGATTCTTATGTTCTAGATATGAATCTACATCATATAATGATAGTAACTCGTTGTCTTTTTGTGACTGTTGCAGCTCGAGGTCAAGATCTGCTGGAGTATTTACAATAAGAATATTGATGTCATTATCTTCCTAGAATGAAGTTATTTTTAAGAGATAATGAGCCATAGTGAATGTTTTCGATGTTTTGTATTGACTATTTACCTGATACCGAGTAAGACTAACATAACAGCTCAAAAAGTTGACTAATGGTGGTATTTCATCATTTGTTTGAATATCTTGGCTATTAATTTTAGCTTGATTCTCTTTTAGGACTGAGGGTTTTGTTGGAGTATTATAAATTGTTCGATGGGTCTATAGAAATAAGAGAAAATAGTATCAAATGATTTCGCAGATATATTTATAATTTACGTCTTTCGGTGATTGATGTAGCTGATCTACAATCTTGTGTTCAGTTGGGGTATCATCTAAGAAACACAAGAAAACGACTTTTAGCAAAAATGAAAAAATAGCCATTCAATATTACCGGTAAGTTCTTGTTGAAATGATTGTTGTGAACTGACAGACATATTCTTTTGAGAAGACAGTTGTTTTAAAAATTATATCTATATCGAACAGCAATGGGGAATTTGTTAGATTCAAAACAAAAAGATCCCAGAAAATTACTAATATGAAAGAGTTCAATATTCATTGATGAACGAAGAATATATACACACAAAAAAAAACTATTTTGATAACAAAATTCAACGATGATTCACATAATAGACATAATGAGTCTAGAAAAGATAGGAAAATTATCTTATTTCAAGTAATACAAGTTACAAGTATCATTTGCCTATGATTGATTGTTGCTCTTTGTTTTCATCTTATATGCAAGCGTATTCATCATCTAAGTTTAATCTAATAATTTTGTTAATTTTGTCACTGCTAAGCAATCATTCACAGCATATTGAAGATCATTTGATAGCACATTTTGTTCTCTGTTGAACAGTATTGTGCCAAGAAGTACGCCCCTCGTAAAGGACTAGATTAGATAGGGGTTATATGAACCTCTGGACGTTCACTTGTAAGTCATAGAGCTGATGAACATACTGCAGTGACGTAATTGAGTTTACATCACTAATATTTATCCTTGCATATGACAACACATAATCGCCCATTGAACAGTACGTAATCTTTCTGTGTATCTTTTCTCTCTAGATATCTTTTTCTTTCTCCGTATCCCCTTCTCTCTCAATAAATTTTGTCTCTATGTATATTCTCTCTCTCCTATTTATATTTTTCTTATTCTCTCTCTAGTATATAAACTCGCGTTCTATGTGAAATAGAGAGCAGTATTAGAGCACTAGTTGAACTGTATTGAGACAGTTCAGTTCAGCTCTAAACAAACCAAGTTAGAATAAAGTTGTGCTTTGTAATACGTACGATTGTATTCGATTGTATTGAAAGACAACACACAGAACTCATTTTGGACAAGAATAAATTGATTGTATAGAATTGTTGTTAATATTATACACAGTGGCCAAAATATATAGCTGATACTGATCCACATTTGGTTGTCCGTCATCCTACCAGCATATTTACACAATTCTATACATCTCGATAGTTATTTGAAGAATATTTACGTGACCTAAATACTTTTTCGTTACAAGTATGCTATTCACTGTTGTTATTTGTTTATTTAGAAGATGACACGCGATGAAAGAGAAGCACTATCACAACGCATTTGTCACTTCTATCTTGATTCTTCGAATCGGCCCGTTAAAACTACGGTAAATTATTTTATGAAACAAAATATTCCATCAAAAACCATATATTATGCATTAAGTAAGTATTTAAAATATAGAACAACCAAAGATCTACGACGAACAGGTCGTCCATTGAAATTAACCACTGAGCATATGCAAGACATTGTCAAATCTGTCAACAATCGATGTGGCCTTAGTCAACGTAAAATGGCACGACGCTTTCAAGTACATCAGTCAACTATTTCACGGAATCTACGAAGACGAACAGCAGTCGTTATTAGAAAACGTCGGAAGGCTCCAAGAATGGACAACAAAGAACAAGAAAAGCGAGCACGAAAAAACTGTGGAAAATTATATCATCAGTTGTTGAACGGTTGTGATCCGATTCTTGATGATGAAAAATACTTTAAATTAAGTGGTAACAATGTCTGTGGTAATCGATATTTTTATTCTACTGATCCAAGCAGAGCTCCTTCTAACATTAAATTTCAAAGAAAAAAGAAATTTGAACCAAAAGTAATGATTTGGATGGCTTGTTCTTCGAAAGGTATTTCTGATATATACGCTCATAGAAGCAAGCAAGCTATTAATCAACACACATATCTTAAAGAGTGTATTAATAAGAGACTACTTCTTTTTATCAAAAGATATCATAATGATGGAAATTATCTCTGCTGGCCCGACTTGGCCAATGCTCATTATGCAAAAGTAGTACAGACACGTTTAAACGAGAAAAATGTACTATATGTTCGTCGCCAAGATAATCCTCCAAATGTACCTCAAGCTCGTCCAATTGAATATGTTTGGGCTCAACTTGAACGAAAGATGTATGAAAATAATTGGGAAGTAAAAAATGTGAATACATTGATTCGGAGGATCAGACAAAAGGTAAAGGAACTGGATCGAATAGCGTTGCAAACTATGATTCAGGCTACTCCAATGAAACTTCGGGCTATGTGGCGAAATGGATTATATTCAGTTTGCTAACTGAACATTTGCATAGTGGTTTGGATGCTCTTTCCAATAAAAAGAGAATTACTTCTAAAGCTTGTTAAATGACTAAACTATGGAGATTAACATTTTTGCATCGCATATTGTGCAAATAGAAGCGTAGAGCTTCATATCAATTTATTTGACGGAGACGAAACAGTACTAGAACATGGTAGAAAAAAAAGTAACTCCGTCTGTTTTCACTATTGCATATATTATTTTAATTATAACTGGTATATTCCCAAACCTTCACATTTCAAGGTAACCGAGATAAAGTATAAACATCAAAATATCATAATGAAGAAAAATATATATAGTTCGATATCAACAGCATAATAAAGTATGAACTATTTTACATTTATTAATGCTCATTATTAGGAAAAAAACAGGAACATGATTGAAACGACTGAGATATCATATCTAAATAAATAAAAGAAATACACATGAATATGTGAAACAAACTGATGAATCTGTAATATAAAGACAAGCACTATCAATTCTTCTCGGCTCTTGAGGGTATGTTAAACACTCAAAATATAGATCCAAAGCAGAATACGACGCGTTTCGAAGCTTGCTTAAGGGTTCAATCATCAGGTATCTTTAGAATGTTTTACTACATGGAAAAATTAAAACTATATATTAAATTAGAAATATTCCTTAGTATTTAACATTTATTGTTTAATTCAATAAAGGAGTCGAACAGACGACGATCAAGTTGAATATATAGTTCGAAGTGGTGTAATACTTATCCACAGGATACTGTTTTATGTCAATATCACCCTTATTACTATTAATAATATAACAATGAATTAATTGGTATCGTAAATAGAACGAATTCTTTTAGATATACGATTTTAATAATTGATTTCCTATTGTAGTAAAAACCGGATAGGAACGAAACGAAATCACTGGTTGACATCTTAAATCATAAACATACGTGAGAATACTAATCAAGATACTTCGAATGTACTAAATATATAGTCGAACAACAGCTTCTCAAATTAAATGAATAGTAGTTCGATGAGTTATCTTGAGTAAAATATTAAGATTCGCTCCCATTCGATCTAGATTTAACAATTTAACATCGCTTTCATCTATATACTATATTCTTCCATGAATCGATCCATTTTACTCAATGAATTATTACTGTTAATTGTTTAAGAGTAAAAGTATATGTTCACATTTGATCTAGAAACTACATCGACAAACTGTTTTTATCATCAATAACCATTGTGTTAAGTAATATATCATAGCTTGTTTCTATATCTTTCCAAATAATATCAGTAAAATATAGTTCTACTATCGGTTTGTAGTATTAAAAAATGAAAATTCGTCTATTCTAACCTATTCCACTATCAAGGGAAAATACATATTTAAATAAACCATACTAACACAGTCCCATATGAGTTCCCTACAACAAAAAGAAAAAGGTTCCTAATATCGACATCTCTTTCAACCTATTAAAATTAAAATAATGAATACATCAACCGTAACCCTTGACGAACTACAATCCTTGATACTCACATAAAGGAATTACTCTTAGATTTTTCAATAATAAAAAATCTGAAATGTTTACTCCATCTCAAAAGAGCCTTCCATTCATCGGACTCGTCATCAATATTAAATGCAACATCTAGCAAAAACAATGCTTCAATTAGAATTCCCAATTTTTAAGTAACTAAATTCATAGATGTTCACATCGCTTAAATCTGATAAAAACTAGTTATTCAAACACATCATGTATTGCAACATGTGGTAACAGTCATCCATCTATAATTAAAATATAAAAAAGAAAACAATCAGTTCAAAAAACTGATAATCGAAGTTCCAATATCGCTTATTTTACGTCATGCCATCCAATAAAAATACCAAAACAAATACACAACAATCTTCCCATACATGCACCGGACTATCCGAGAGGACAATCCAACAGGAAAATATTCAATATCATAATCCAACGAAACAATACATCAAACATTTAACTCCAATACGACCTGCACATCACTAAACAAGCTGATAATACGACAGGGGTCAGGTCGACCTTTCGACCAGAGAAACCAAGCAAATCCAACACATATAAAAAGCATCAAAACAAGTCACAATTTTGGAGAAATCTCATGAATTGTTGAATGCTATTCTGTTACAACGCTCGGACAGCCGTTCGGGCTGTCTCGCTCTCTGTTTCCTTCTTCTTTTCTTTGATTAAAAAATCATCTATATTCGAAAGAAACAACAAACTCGTATATCTCAATAGCCGTCTATCTCGATACCCGTCTATCTCTGGGGGGCATGGCATAGTATGGGTACTTGGGAAAGGGAGTTAAACCCTGAAGAAAGATATCTATAATAGTGTGTTATATAAAGGTTACATTGAAAAATGCTGGCGTTTCGTATAAGATGCGACACATGGAGTACAATATGGTTTTCTTAATCGATTACTATATTCACAAAACATGTTTACTAATAGTTTCAAAATCTGATAAGATATTACTTGATAACAGCGTAACCGTTCGCAAATATGGTGCCAAAAAAATGAAAATGAATGAATGATCGATCAATCGTTGTTTAATGTTTGAGACTTGAAATTAGTTCAGACAAAATAGAATCCCTATCAGTTATTTATTTTTATATGTGTGTTTATACTTGACAATTGTCTTTAATAATAGTGCATCAAGGTATTAATGATACGAGAAAGATCTAAAGATGGGAAGTAAGCGAGAGACTGCTACACTTCTTTCTCTCTCGTACGTAACTCCATCGAGTTTAGATGAGAGAATTGCACAGAAGTACTTAGTCCTTAAAACATTAGAAGATGGCTAAGTTTTTTTGAACCAGTTGTTGAAAATATTGTCTTCTATAAATATTTCGAAAATATAGAGAGGCAGATGGTTCTCAATTTTTACATTTCTGAAACGCTAGTCTGTTGTGTATTATGTAAATCGTTCCCTACAGTCGTCGTTTTTCTTTTCAAATAAAGACACCCTAGTTGATTCTATCATTCATTACATCTTGGTTTTTGGCTTCAGGTCTATACATACTGCTATTAATGTTGAAAGCTGTATTTCATTATCGTTTTATACGGGTTTAGTTTTTTTCAACATTTTACTCAGCAGATTTCTAACAGTTTGTCGTCGAAAATATAAATCGACTACAACAACCTTGTCCAATTTCATATTTACTGCGTTTATTAGCAAGAATTATTAACCATCGAAACTTCTCACTTGAATCTGTTGGATCTCTGCATTGTGGAAATGTTTGCTTTAACTATTAACTCGAGCAACGTAACATTCAGCACGGTTCTTATCATGTAATTCAACAATGCACTCGTCAAGAAATCTCAGAAAGAGTGCTGTTGAAAAGTTATATCTTCGAACTGAGACTCGGTAAACTATTGACAAGAAGCACAATACATTTTGTCACCATGTGGTATTTTCATATTCTATATATTATTTAGAGAAGAAAAATATTCTTTCTGTCTTTGTTTCTTTTCGCTACTCGTTTTTTATTTTCGTGTCAGTTGTTATTTTTCTCCTTGTGAATTAGGTATAAATAGTCGTGCGTTACCATTTGCTCTCAGCAAACGTTTCGAATTCACAAATTACATAGTTCACCAAAGGTTAAACACTACTAGAATGATTTTTAAATTATTTTGTCTCTTCTTAATAGAATTTAAAAACCATGAATTTGACCACCATAATGTTGGTTGGGTTCGTTTTTATCTGTTCAATATTAATCAGTCAATGCCATCCAACTAATACAACAGATTTGAATGAAAAATCTTTTGATGAATCATTTTTGAGTTCAATTCCTCTAGTACAAAGATTTCTCAATGGTGTAGACAACTTCAAACATTTTATCGGCGAAAAACGTATGTATCACGAATAACGAATGCACTCAATCGTAGTCGAAATGGGCATGAATAGCACAGAAATTTCGCATCCGTGCATGACTATGATGTAACTTTTGAAAATCATAGACGGAACAATTTAATCTTTATGATGAATATTCTAGTACATGTATGTATCTCTAAATCTTTATAGCTGAAATTCAGGTAGCAATTTTGATATAATCTTCAGTCGATAAGCTTGTAAATATAAGATCGTGTTTTTAAACTTCAAATCGAAGAATAAACTTATCTCGGAGGACTTTTTTTCTCTATGTGACAATGTTTTATCTTTTAATATTATTTATACAGAAATTTGCTCAAGTATCTTAAATACAAATCGAAAATTATTTTATAAGAAACATTGTTCTTTTTTCATCATCTCATACGTAATTAAGAGAAGAAAGTTCAATCCCAATAGTTTCTTCCAAAGCAAAATTGAACATTTATAAATTGATCATAATGTAACTAAAACTTTCATGAGAATGCAATAAGGTGAATTAATATTCATAATATGGATGATTTCACAAAACGAAACTATTATTTACTATTTATCCTATTGTTGAGCTTATTATTAGTAATTCATCGTGACTATCCAGAAAACGTTGAACAATTTCGATTCAAAAACGTGGTAATCTTTGGTGACTCATACTCGGATGATGGAAATGCTTACCGAGTGTCAAAGCGCAAGTGGCCTCTGGTTCCTCCTTATTATCGTGGTCGATTTTGCAATGGTCCCATCTGGACAGATCAGCTAAAAGTTCCCGGTGTTCTCAATTATGCGTACGGTGGTGCGACAACTGATAATAATTTTGTTCAAGGCTCCACAGCAATCAATACCGTCAAAGTACCAGGAGTTCGGCAGCAAATTGAGATGTATTTCAATCAAAGTAACTCAAACACAATTGATTTTGCACGTACTCTCTACATTATTTGGGCTGGTAGCAATGATTTTTTATTTCAGCCGACTCTAACTCCAACTGAAATTATAGCTAGTTTATTAAATGGAGTTCAAGATCTGCGCAAACTTGGAGCCAAAAACTTTCTAATATTCAATCAAATACCCGCACAATATGTTCCAAATCTTCAGGGTTTTGCACCAGCAAATGTTTTGAGTGAATTGACGAATGCATCAAATGTAGCCCTAGTGACTGGCATTAAAGAAATTCAACAAAAAAATTCACAAACATTATTGAACATTTTTGACATCACGTCGATTATCTCCAAAGCAGTTCAGAGCAAGTCGGATTATTTTAAAAATACTACTGCCAACTGCTGGAATCCTGTAAATTTGACAACAGTATTGAATTTCTGCGGTAATCCTGAAAAATTTGTCTTTCTCGACACTTTGCATCTGACTTCACGCATGCATGGGTTAATCGCCGATGCTATTCGTCAGTTTCTTCTAACTTCGTTCGAAGTCAACAGTTCTGGCTATTATATTCATTAAGTTTGATTTTTCTGGTTTCATTATCACTTTTTTCTCTTATTTATTCATCAATTTTAACTTTTAACCATTCTTATTTTAACTTCTGTCATTTATATTGTGGAAATTTTAATTTATTTTTATCTAAGAAAGATCGATTGCATTTGGTGTCGGTATTATCATTATATATAATGTAGAGATGGCGTTTTTCCTTTACTTTACCAAAGTAACTACGTAGTAACTAAAATAGTTGGATGTGGATGTGGGCGTTGGATTTGTCTCTTCTTGATCCATTGACATCCAGACCCACGCCCACACCCGTAACTACGTAACTATTGTTGTTGCTTTTACTAGTAATTAACTAGCTATTGTAGTTATTTTACTTTAGTTACGTAAATAAAAAATAAAGTAAATACGCCACATTCATTATACGGTTCTTCATTCCTTCAGTTTGTCCAAATTCTTTGAACTTATCAGGATTTCTTGATTTTTCCCGAAATTGCTAGGATGGCTTGAGGGTGTGGATGAGTGTGAATGTGGGTGTCAGTGAGGGTGTTCGTTAATGTTGGTTTTGTCATCACACCCGCAGCAGCATGAATACCCACTCACACCCACACACCCCAGTTCTGCATCAGAATCACATTGTTTGTTTGATAGCAATGCGATAGCTATAATTGAATCATACAATATTTGTCAGTCGGTAATAAGACGGTTTCGTAATGAACTGTGCTTCATTTGCGTGTTCACAGTTGGATGAAAAGAATTAGCAGATATTGAGGGCGTGGGTGTGAAGAAGCTGCCATGACCGGTTTCGATCTTGCTTAAGGATCTCATCAGATGGCTTAATCTATTCAAGTTTGAAAATTTTCAAAGAAAACATTCAAAACTAAATAGAAAAATCAAAATTCTTGAGGGTGTGGGTGTGTGGTGTAGACCAAGAGAGATGAGGAACACCCACACCCATACCCCTGGAATTTGGGGCGGTATCTCGGGTTTTGGAACAACGATCGCCAAGAGTTACACGGAAAATATGAATGGTCAATTATATTTTAGCATCTTACAAACGGAACTGAAGCGTTCCATGGCAAAATTTCCGAAGAAAACTAAAATGATTTACCGACAAGATCTTGCACCATGGCATACGTCGGGCATAGTCAAAGATAAAATCACTAAATTGAAACTGAATGTACTTGATTGGGCTCCAAAACGTCCTGACTTGAACCCGATAGAAATGTTGTGGTCAATTATAGACAAGAAGCTGGCATCGAAACCAATTTATTCTAGAGCGTCCGCGGTGGAGCGGCTTCAAGAAGAATGGGACAACATCGATCAAGATTTGTGCATAAAATTGGTGGAATCAATGCCCGAGCGCATACAAAAATGTTTAAAAGCAAAAGGTGGACATTTCTTGTAAATAAAATTGTATTTTTGTTGATTATTTTCTAAATAAATTAGTGAAACTGAAAAGTGCCTTAAAATTTTGTCCTCCACTATATATATGAACGTATAAGAAAAGAAAAATCAGTTTAATTTCGATCTATACTATAAATGAAATACTGTATCAATACAAATTACCGATTAAATAAATTTGATTAAGTAAAATAATCAAAAGCTATAGTCATTGTTCGAATATGAATTCGAATTACAACCAAGGGGGAAAGTGCAGGTTTGGAACCCCCAGCACCTCAGCACCTTTTCAGCACCTTCAGCACCTTCAGCACCTTTTCGGCACCTTCAGCACCCGCAGCACCTTTTCTATAGCGAGATTTACTTCAGTCGTATGGAAATGAATCGGAAAAACTACTTTCATTTTCAATAGTAGAGGTGAATTTTTTCTTGAATTATTCACAGAATCTGAATGAGATTTATTTCAGAATAAAAAAGTCAACAGAAAAAGAAAACCATCCTTCGAAAGTAACCGTATATCAAATTGCAATATGATATACC
>CAJNYU010000934.1:0-31855 GCA_905331475.1 Rotaria socialis | reverse complement strand
GTAAATCATTATTGTAGGTTTTGTCATATGTATGAATGCATCTGTCTGTCATGAATGGCTTTTATTCTTTTGTAGAAATGATCAATCGATTGAAGCCAAAACGATATTCAAACAAATAAGCGAACACAATTAGCTACTTCAGTAAACAAGTCAATAGCTTCGTTGTACTATTAATCACTTTATCCTTTTTTTTTCATTTTTTAAATTTCGCTCTATTTATTCGTGACATTCTATCTTTTTTGTGATTTCATTACAATTTTTTCGGACGCTTACGAGAGAGAAGGATAACGATAACATATAGAGAACAGAATACAGAGAAAAGAAAACAAACAAACATGAGAGGCAGTGATGACGAATCCACGTGTATTGAATTGTTTTTTCTTTCTTGACTATTCTTCCATTGTCGAATATCCTTGAAGCTTAAACATCGCACCAGGGAAGGAATCAAACCTTCTTCTATCTGACTAAATCATATGCATAGAACCACTATACTATCTCTGGCATCACATTTATCTTTTATATTTTCGCACATGCATAAAAACACTTGTATATCAAGAAAACAGAATAAATTTCAAAATCATAATCATACGTAGAAGAATACCTTTTCCATCGAATAAAAGAATGAGGTGGGTGTGGGTATGGGTGGATGTGAGTGTTATTTTCCTTTAATCCACATTCACACAACCGACACCCACACCCACACTCACTACATTATTCAGTAAATCTTTTTCCAGGTATTTTATTTTGCCTATGCTCCACAACTCAAATGACTTTGGTTATTGACGTCACCGGTTATTGACGACAACAACAACAACAACAACAACAGCAATAGCATACAAGAAAATAACCAAAATCTCAACTACCAATCAAACTCACGACAAGAATATGCAACATCAGGTTATGGAACTCGAAGATAATAACGAATTAACACCAGGAAAACGCCTCATCATTCATCGAAGACATAAAAAACGACTAAGAAATAACCATCGACATATTCATGAATTGTGGAAGCATACTCTTCATGAAACAGACGTCATCGACACTGGTCTAATCGTTGGAACTTATTTGAATCCCAATTTAAAACATGAATTGATAGCACCAATAAGGAAACTTACTCCACGTGCGAGGGATGCCCAATGACTGAGGACTAGGAATTCTTCATTAGTTCTCCTACAGCTCCTTGCACAATAAAGATAAAAATATGGAATATTCTCGATAATTTTTGTTCTTACACTCATTTTCACTTGAAAAATTGTGAAAATCAATGATTTCATGCAAAAATTATTTTTAAAACAGCAATATTGCAACTTTCGTAAATGGTGGAACTGTAAGGGAACCTATAATTGATTCCCATTTCCTCTACGAATTATCACAGCGACACTAACAATTCCTCGATGCATTAGGAATTCTCATTTCTCAGTCCTTGGACATTGCTGACGGTGTAAGGGTTTATTATTCCACTCTTTTTTCTTTACAGTGTAGAATAAGTTCAGAGTATAATTTTCCTCAAATATTGAAATGTAATGATTATCATTATCAAATATTGATGCATAATCATTATCCTCATCAAATAACAGCACATATTCATGAATATCAGCAAATATTGGCATATAATCATCTGAATAGTCATGTCCGTATAGTTAATCCAATCGTTGAATAATATATCATAATAGACAAGACAGTGATGGTTCTAATTCATCATCAGAATCATTGGTACGTACGCTGTTGAATGTGTTTTACCATGTATAAAAAGAACTACTACAATATTTGATAGCATCCTTAGTGAAAGTACTCGTCCAGTGAGCATGACTCTGCAGCGTGAGTACTCAGATGACTCAAATGATTACTCGATGAATTTTATGTGTAACAATACTTTTCGTGTACTATGACGAGTACTCCAATGGATTTTCTCGCTAAGAGTTACTCGTACACGAAAATACGAGTACTCGAGATAGCACTCATTGTCGTTTTTTCGAGTGAATTCAGCAAACCATCTATGTACTAAGATGTATGAAAATAAAATAATATTGCGTAATTAAGAACAACTGTATAATGAACCGAAAATTTGGAAAAAAAAACTCTTTAAACAAATTATCAATTTCAGCTTTCATATTTTATGATGAATCACTCATGTGCCGTAGTCAATTGGGTATTTAAAGCATAGAAAAATGAATTCATTTCATTTCAGCTATTCACCTCTCGAGTAAGACTAAATATTTTTTTGGAAATGCAAAATTATTTGATAAATTTTATATCTTAAACTAAAGATGAAATATCGTTTTCGATAAAGCTTAATTATTTATTTTTTGAAAATTAATGGACAACAAGGCGAATGAGGAAAGTTTTTCAAAACATGAAATTCAATATTTTGAAGATACATCTATCATACAGAAGACAGTCCATACATTTTTTATTTGTTACTTAACGATAATAGTTTTCGGTTTAAGATGTTCATACTTATTGCAATGATATAAACTGGATGTGTATTGTTATCGCGTATCTTAATTCGATCTATAATTTATTTCTCGTTTGTGTCTACATATGTTGTTATACCCAGGTCGACGAAAACGGATCCTGTATACGGTAGTTTACGATCGTATTTTCGCCGTATTACATGGCACCGTATTACGGTCGTAAATCTCCGTGACCGTATACGGCGAAATACCGAACAATACGGATATTGTGTACGGATGATTTACGACGGTAAACCATCGTATTGTTACCGTGTCTAGTGCTGCGTTCTTCTGGTTTTCATCGAAAAAAAACAATAAGAAATTAATTTCTTGCAAATATGAGTTCTCTATTCACAGATATCAACGTGTGCAAATGAAATCAAAATCATAAAGAAGACGAAATAAAAAAAGTCCATAAAAAATGTTCAGGAAATACAAGTAGAAATAGTCATAGATAGAAAAAAAAGAGTTCAAAACACATGGAAGCGTTTTGTGCATAAAAGAGTACATCAGATAAACACATAATAGAAATAAGATACACAAAAATTATAGTGTACGAGAACATGATGTATAAACAAACTTTGAAAAGAAATGGAAGCTTACTGTTTATGAAAAATATTTTTTCTATTCTTCACCTGGTTGTGATTGTGTTGCTATTTGAGAAACGACTGATTTGGCTTGATTACGTACAATTGTGTTACTTTCTCGACGACGCTCTTCGACTAGAAAATCACTGAGTTTTGGTCGTAAATGATACTTAAAGAAATCGTCGTATAAGTGCTTTGATAATCGATATTTCACCCGGACAGCATCTAAAATGAATCAAACGTATTATTGAAATATGAAAAGTGTTAACTTACCATTAAGAAGAGCAAATCTATTTGAATCAAGAGGTTTTCGAGATAAATGAGGTCGACCAGGTGGTAAAATATGTGTTTTACGTTCTTCCTCTGAATATAGAACACGCATTACTTTACGAGCAAAATCACCAAAATCTCTTCCAACAATTATAACTAAATTTGTACCATTATGATCCTATAACATCAAAACATTTTTTCTCATAAAAAAATAATCTGGTTATAACTTACAACTTTGTCAGTAAAATTTTCTTGAGAATTTGGATCTCGATAAATATCGAGATTGTGTGAAGTCTATAAAAAGAAAATTTATTTCATAGTATTTGTGTTCAATAGCTGTATGTACTATTTTATTTGAATATGATGCCATCTGACGCATCGAATGACTCATTTTCTTCATACATTGATTGAAATCGTCCATTTTATTTTCAATTGACTTTAAACGATCATCTAAAGCGTCAAAAACAATAACAATCCTAGACTTTGAAGGTTAAAATCTTCACTTACCTTTATTTGATAAATTCTTGCATTTTTTGGGTGCTAAGCATAATGCAATTTCCTCTTCATTATCTGATCCATTATCAATATCTACGAAAAAAAGATATCATAAAATTCTCATTATGTTCAAGTGAAAAATATGTAATTTATTTATTTCAGATTAATTACTCAACTTGACTTATATTTCGACCGATATCTATAGAAAAAAAGTTGGAAATATGAATAAAACAGAATTACTTTCGTCCAGAATTCGTCGCTTGAGTCGTTTTTTCGATTGAGATAAATAAGAGGATTGAGATTTTCGTTTTTTGTTAGAACTTCGATTATTAAAATTTTCATCAGGAGATTTTTCAGCTTCTAAAAATAAAATACATCTAATGCATAAAAATTATAACTTGAAATTCCTAGAACAGAATCCATTGATTGATCAAATTACTGTTTTACATAATAAAAGAAAAAGATATACACAAACTTCAGTAGCGAACAAAGTTATTACTGTTATATGACGTATAGACATATCACATTCATATCAAAACAAAACATTAATCTGTTTTTATTACTGAAAATATTGCTTGTTCATTTTTCAATTTTTTCAATATGATTTACTATAGTGTATATTATTACAAAAAGATGTAAGGATTGACATCAATATATATATACTTTTATTAAAAGCATCTTTAGTTGTTATCCTAGTGGCGCCTATGTTAATGATTTTTTTCAAATGAACTGTTATCTTCTCTATTAAAATAGTAGAAGCACTTGTGATTATATTATACAAGGCTTAATATTTATTTTTATTATGACTCACCAGATTCTTCACCGAAATCTTGTATTTTATTGTTTTCTTGATCTTTCTCTACTGAACGAGCATCTTCATCCAATTGACAATTTTCCGATTCACTTTCATTACTATCTATTATATTATATTTAAAAAACTTTGAGAGACACAATGCAAAAAACAATAATGATATTTACCTTCGTCCATTGATTGAGAAGTTTTTTGTATTTTATTTAATTCGGTTTGACAACGAACAAAAGTACCTTTATAAACATCACATACATATTTCTTTTATGATATTTCTGTTACATAATAGTTACCTGAAACAACAATTTCTCCAACAAGTTTCTTTTTATTGATTATTAACGATGCCATTTGTCCTTGTATATATTTTATGCTAGTACGTGCAACAATTAGAAATGATACTGTATCTTCCATATAGATGAGATAATGAGTTGGTAGTGATACAGATGCTGTTGAAGGTGAAAACACTTTGCGTGGATTTTGTGAACGTTTATCCCGAGAAAAAGTAGTTGTAGTTGCCATCATAAATTTTATAATATGAAAAAAAGTAAAACAATAAACAAAAGTTCGATTATTTTTGAGTTAAACAATTAAATAAAACAGAAAACAAACAAGAAAAAGATGTTTAGCTAATCAATCATGTTCACCATAAGCAGATATTGGAGTTGCAATAATACAATTATTCATTTGGAATATAATACAATGGTTTCTTATTAAAGCTATAGGTACACAATGTACTGCTAATGATTCAGAACAAATTACATGAAAGAAGGTATCTATAGATTTACGTAATAATTCATAATAAGAAGTAGAAACAAAAAAATTACTAAATTTTTTTTAAACTTCATGATGATCAATTACAGCATATGTTTTATTATTTGATGTAAAAAAATATCGAATTTTACCAAAACTGGGATCTCCTTGGTTTGTGTAATATTGAACAAGAAAGCTGATAGTTGAATTTCGACGAGTGTAAATGAGTGAATGATAAACATTTTTATCTATTACACATCGACGATAAATACGTAAGCATTGATCAAAATTACCACAGTTGCAAACCGTAAGATGATGCTGGATGATATCATGAGTCATACTTGATAAATCTGTTTGGTCGAACAGGCCATCAATATTTTTTTCATCAGTTGCATCGTGTGATGACGCTTTATTTCTTAAAGCAAAATCGATCTAAAAATTAAATGAAAATAATAGAACAAAAAAAAAACTAACTTCGTAATAATAAGTTATAAGTTGACCATGAAAACGTGTACCATGATAGTTTTTACTTATACTTCCAATCAGATCCTCCTGACCAAAAGTGCCCAAATAACATAAACTTCCATGCTTGTCAAACAGTTGATCGAAATGTACATGAAGATGAAGAACTAGATTGTGCAACTTCTCAAAATAAATGGAATGATCTTGATAATATGTTAGAAAAAGTTCTTTTGACATTGAACTGGATTTGTCACCGAAACATTTTTTTCCATGAATGATCTAAATAAAGCAAAATTTTATCTAGATATTGAAAATTCTTCACACTTACTCTAATCGAACATACATATAACGACAAATGAGCCAATTGTTCTTTTGGTAAAAATGGAGGAAGATGTGGTATAAGAGCATATAACAATAAATTTCTTAGTTCAGTAGCTCTAAAACGAAGGTCAAATATGATTTTTTTTCTAAAACTTTAATTTATTTGTTGAACCAGCTAGTATTAATCTCATTGCTGCTCAAAAATTTTAAATTGTCAACTATGAAGAAAGAAATACTTGTTTGAACTATATCGTATCAATATTAAAAAAATTGATTATTTTTAATAAATACGTGTTCTTTTAAACAAAGTTTGGAATAACTAAATAAAGCGCCTCGAAAATCATATTATTGTATTCAAAAACATTTTCTATGAACTAAACATTTAAAAGTATTTTTTATTATTGTAATGTTAAGATAAAATTATACACTTACTTGACGAACGCCAAGTCGCACACGGCTCGAAGTTTACGATTGAAAAAATGAGGAAATCTTTGACCACGTAAACCTGAATCAAATTTTGTTCTTTCTAATGGTGATAATTGTGCGTAAACCTGTTGAATGATGGCTCGAGTGTGACGTAATAAAGAAACGTGTAAATAGTCGACGATAATAGAATTGGGAAGTGGTACGTCGAGAAGATCGTGAAGTAACGATCGACCTAAATGTCCGTAAACATTACTTGAAGTTTCAACAGCTCTGATCGATTCTAATTCATAAGTTCGTTTTGTTCGAAGCTGCATGCGATTTTCAAAATAGTATTGTCGCTTGCCACCACGACCACCAACATGAATACCATGAATATAACAATAGAAGCAACAGTGATAACCAGTATGACCAATAAATTCTAAAATAACTTTGAGAGCCGGGCAATCGCCAATGATGCCATAAAATAACACTTGACACTTGCTGTCGTCGCTCAATAATATTCCTAAAAGTAAAGAAATATTAACTATTCTGTCTCCAAAAATGACTGAAATGTAAAGATAAAACTTCTATAAATTTCTATTTCTTTCTTGAAAATATAAAACATATATACTCTATTACTCTATGATTATGATGTATCGATGAATAATTTTCTGAAATATAGTAAGATACTGATAAAAATTATGAAAAGATATTTTGATTCATCAGTTTCTTTTCTGTTAAATAAACCTCGAGTACTTTTTAAGCATGAATTCGTTTGTTCATCTTTCTTTTTAAATAGAGATTGCTTCTCTAATATTTAACTAGATGCTATTGTCGAATTTTACATTTCATAAATATCAACATGAAGTCTTGTTTCATTCACGATACATTTAATATTGTTGTTGTGGTCATTTAAATTCTGATAACATATTGTACAAATCGATCTCTTCACAAATAATTTTTCAACTAAAATTTAAGAAAATAAATATATTTTAATCTTTAATCTTTCTTTGATTATTTGTATAAGTTCTTGTAAATAATATTATAAATCTGTAGTCTCTGACATCTTCTCAAACAGAAATGACAACGATAGATTTCAATGTCTCATTTTTCAAAGAAAAAAAAAAGATTTTCATACAAAATTAATTGTTTACCAAGATACAGTTTCGGCTTTATTTTTTAAGCCCAAAGAGAAACTTCTTGAATAAAAATTAAAACGTTGTTCTTTACCAAAATAAATTGATTGAAAAACTAATTTCAAGCTATTCGTATGCATGTAAAACGTAATTGAAAAACATTCACCTAGACATATTTTATAAGATAAAGATCTCTTTTCTTTCAAAAAAAGTACTTCTCGTTTTTCTAATTTTACCTTGCATTTCATTCAACAAAGCTTTGGTTGACTTCTGCATATGGTTTGTTGTTGGCAAACCGGAAGAAATAAGTTGAATAAATCTGTCACAGTGAGTTTTACAAACATTTGCATCACGAAATAAATTAAGTAAAGCTTTACAGTATTCATTCTTGGTAACATTCGTTAAATTATGTAATGATATATCAGGTTCAGTGGTAAATAGAGAAAAATCAAAATATTCATCTAATGTCGTAAATGATTGTTCATCGACACTCACTTCACTAATATTATCATATACTATTTCATGAATTGATAATTCAACTATATCATTTGGTACTGTTTCCTTTAAAGATGAATCAGATGTATCATTACATAAAGATAAATTTCGTGAGTCATCAATACGGATAAAATTTAAATCTACATCGTTTGAGCTAAAAAAAAGATGATAAAATTTTAAAACTATTATCGAATTGTAATTACAACTAACCTGTTTGATGATGCAACCGATAGTTCAAAAGGTTTTGTATCAAGAATATTACGTCGAGCATATGTAAGCGCACGTCTTTTAGTACTTCTTCGATTTAAATCATCATTATGTTTTTGTTTACTTAGTTTAAGTGACGATAAGATACTGCGTTCCATCAGCTTACTGCCCAAGCAACAAAATCTAAAATCAAATAGAAGGATATGATAAAGTATCTAAAAATAAGTATATTACTAAAGCATAAATTTGAAGTTTATTAAACTATAGACTACTTGGTAATCCTACTTGATAGAAATTATTAGATCGATTCCAAGTTATAGCATACGTAGATATGACATTCCAATAGACTAGTACGTATTATCGTCGAAGTCGTGAATTAGTAATTTAAATAAATGAAATGAACGAAGCGACAATAATGCGCATATGTATATATATATATATGTTTTTCTTTTCTTTTCTTTTCTTTTCTGTGTCACTCGATTTCTTTCGCTATGTCCAGGGAGATATAGATATAACGGCATTGTTCTCTTCCGTCCATCGAATATATCTCTTTTGTATTCTCGTCGAAATATAGACAGTGCCCAAAAGAAAAAAAAGAAAAAAAGAAATGCACTAGACTCGAGATTTAGCATCTGGGAAAAGAATCGTCCTCTTTTGTGACACATGCTGACGAGCATAAGATTGTGTTTTGACAAAAAATGCAGTTAATTTCTCACAGCAGTAATTTCTTCTGAACGTAGACATAAAAGTGATTAAATATCACGCACTCGGATCGTAAACCATCGTATACGGGAACACACGGAGACTTACGGTCTTATACGGTGGCCGTAAAACGTCGTAACTCGGCGTATACAACTCTATGGATCTGCTATCCATAATTTTTCACCATTATCGTATACGGAATCCGTTTTTCACCGTTATCTACCGTTTACTACTATCGTAAACGGAGCTTGTTTACGATTCCCGTTTTCTGTCGTCTATCCCCGTAAACGATCGTTTACGACCGTGAATGTTCGACCTGGGTATTCTCAATAGAGATTTTTATTTAGTTTTTCTTGCATTCTGTTGATAAATGTTCTATCTCTAGGTCCTAATTAAATAGCATTTTAAGATTATAAAACAATTCGTTTCAGAAATTTTTATCATGTACGTCACTGTTCTATCATCAGTTTTTAAATAAAATAAATTGAAAACAGTAGAAAGATGCAAAACAAAATATAGATGCCTGATTATTTTACAAAAGTCCATCAGAGTACTCAGGAAATGTACGATGAGTACTCAAACCCACGAGCACTCATGAAGTCTCGCGGCAATCTCTAGCGTGAGTACTTTTTGAGTACTCGCTGGGGGTGTACATTCATTTGGGATAGCATAAATGATTCAAAATAAGACAAACGATAATAAAAGCGAAACGATTGAACATATTAGTAAACTGTATTTCTAGCCGCTTATTAGAAACGAAATAATCAATATTGAATTACTTTCTTTTAATAAACACAGGTGACTTCAATTTTCCTTTTTAGTATTGAGCATTTTCGAAATATTTAATGTGCAATGCGACTGGTAATGTACAGTAGTGGCCCGATCCTCTGAACTTTGCGAGAGATTTTTGTCCGAGGTGTTGTGTGCTGAAAAAACACATCCTTTTAGTTGTTTGGCTTTATATATATACATAGGTTTATTACCGAATCTGTATTCATGTAAAGAACCTTTGGGCTTTCGTATCAGTTTACCGAATCTAAAAAAATTTAGTAGATTACTACCTACGCGTTTCTAGGGTCAGTAAAGGGATACGAAACCCCAAAGGTTCTTCACCTGGATACAGGCTTGGTGTTGTATACAGAGAGCATATATTGAAACAGACGAAAGACATTCAGAAGTAGAAAAATAGAACGAGTAATAAGCAAGACATGAACCACTGATGCTCCGAATTAATTAGAAATAGGAACAAAACCAGAATCTTTTTTAACAGAATCAGTGTTATGTTTTTTATCCATTTATTTTGGAATAAACGTTTTTCGATTCACGAACATCTTAGAAAAAAACAAAGAAATTCAATGTGACTGTTTAGGTGTCTGAAGAAGAAAATTGCGTTCGTACATAATTTTAAAAAGCTGCTCAATGTTTTAACGCCGACGGCGTTCACGCCCGCGACTATTATTCAAAGTTATGATTTATAGAGAGCATAATGAGTTAAATTGTCCTCACACTAAGTTTAAAGATGTCGAATGTGTCGTGATTTCCGACACAATGTACGACACATTCGAGTGCGACATATTATCTTCAGCGATGGCACAACATATTTTGTACGACACATCCGACACATTCTGAGAACGTTTTTTGAACCCACTAGTCAGAAATTTATTTTTATTTTTATCGAAAATATCATGATAATTTTTTCGATTTTGGTCTATTTGAACAGTTTCATTTCTAAAAACTCAAGCAGGTCAGATCTTGAGATCTGTACAGTCTCGAGTCGGTCCGGCTTTAAGCAGACCATTTTCGGGTAGTCCCATCTCGATCAATGACCAAGATAGGCATTCTTTCGACTAATTATTAATCAAGAAATAGTCTAAAAAATATTTAAATGAAAATACATAACTTTCGTATGTTCAATCGAGTTCTCTATATAGGATCTTTTACGCAAAAGAAAAGGGTGAATCGATATCGAGTCTACACGCAGAACGAGACAAAGTTTTTAGCGCCACTTTCTGTTGCGACATATTTTTGACACTGAACCTACGACACTATTACTCGCAACACATTTATGCGACACATTTTAATTTAGAGTGTCCTAGAATTAAGCGTCAACCAGTTAAAACCTGATTATCCTTCTGTAATGATACTATTTTCGGAACCGAAAATTCTGTTTCTGTATCGATTCTCTCCAAAACGTAAACTGTCATCGAATATCAGTTATGACATTCTTTAAGGATTTTGCCACCGAAGACGGCCATGCTCATGGGAATGATTCAAAAAACAAAGCTCTTCAAAGATAAAAAGCACCGTAAAATATTGTTAAAAAGAAAGATGATACAACTTTTTTTAACTCGACAATGATTGCATAGTTGATCTTTCTTCGCGAAGCGGAAACATTTTGAGTTTTACTTTATAGCTTCTTTCAAAATAATTCCATTTATGTTTATATATTTTTTTGGAAAGAGTTCGTAAAAGTAAATGAGACAAGGCTTTTTGAAAATTGCTTCCACCGACGTTTTAATTTTGAAACAAATTAATGCCTTTTATACCAGAGTGAGTGTTTTTTTAGACACGTTTGGACGACCATATATTTGAAATAGACTTCACAAAGAAAACATTGTTCAATAAAACAAACAAAACATTTATAAATAGTATCAAAATCTTGAGGGTGTGGGTGTGGGTGTGCATAAGTTTTCTCTACACCAAAACCCATACTCCTGCGCTCAAATAGAATAAATGCGTTGCCAATACGATTTTTCATCTAATGGGGCATTCTCGAGTAGTCATGGGCAAATTGTTCGTGAGATAACACCAAAATACTGAATCTATCCTTAAGGTAAAACAATTTATAGATCCAAACATACCTTCTATACTTGATTCAGCTTGCATTTTCTATAGATAATGCTACAGAAATCAAAAGATTTAGTTTCGTATGAAAAAGAAAATATAACATAAAATCTGGTTCATTTTCATTTTTTCAATTATTTAAAACTGTTATTATGAATACATCAAAAACATTAAAATAAAAACGAATTGTGCTAAAAAGCATATCAATATTATTATTTTAAATAATCGAAGGAAAATTAAATAATACTAATCACGTTAATCGAACAGACATTTCTTCACAAGTTACAAACCGTGAGCTTACGATTTTTTCCGTTCTTCTCTTAATGTATTAAATATTTTTTACATTTTAGAGATGATGATCGTTTGAGAAAAACATCGAGACTAGAGAAAAACATCGAATGCATTTTAAAATATCTTTTGTCGTATCTAATAAAATCAACAAATCGCTAGGGTGTGAATGGCTGTAACTCAAGAGAGGGCCAACACCCACACCCTCAAGGTTTGTTAAGATTATTACAATACTATATATGCTTCATTCATATCAATATTTATTGGGCTGTTCCATGGGAAGTCCACCACGAGAACACAAAGTATTTAAAAAATTTCTTTTTCCAGTTGGGTTTGTAGAGTTTTTTACGCTGATCATTTTGGTGAAAAAAATTTTGGAAAATCATTTAAGGAACATTTTTTTGCAAAAATAAAATAAAATCTTTTTTTACGAAAAAACTGTAGGTTTTTCAGTATTTTTGACCTAGTGACATGATTTCAAAACTTAACGAAGAAACAAAATATACCAAAATGTTCAGTTCAACGAGCTCTACAAACTAGGTATGTTTCAATTTTTTTGAAACTCTTTTCCAGTGATGTAATTCAGGAAAGGTGTTCAGAATCTAGGCCCCTTTTTCTCAAAATGGCTACACTCTGTTGAAATTCCAAATATAGGGTTCTGTAGAGCGAAGTGTTCTCTACAAGACCCTATGTTCGGTTCCCCGTTTACTATCAGAAAACTTGCGTAAATAACGCTGCAACTTTATGAGTTATGCTGGTCATGCTTAAAATAAGTTATTCGTGTGATCGTTTAGGAAACTTATATTGAACGTAAGCAATATCGTATTGCAAGTGCCTGAAGTGATCATCTCTCTCGTACAATAATTGTTTGCGGCGTGTTCACTTTTATTTCTTTACAAATCTGTATAAGAAATCGGAAATTAGTTATACATGAGACCTATTCGATAGTTATATAACCATGTCGGCATGATATGTTAAAACTATCTTGAAAAGTTCTGAATTTCTATAAATTGTTCCCTTGATAGTGTCAGTTGTCCACGTTTACCGATAGTCGGTTCAACTAACAAACATGCTATGACGTCTTGTAAATCAATATTCAGATTTTTTCTGAATTTTACTAAATTTGTATAATGCGATTGAATTGGAAACGGCGGCTTGTACGATTGGATCAGCAGATTTTCTTTCACCAAATCGACTTCAAGAATTTGAGCAAGATATCTTATATCATTGTGTTCGATTATCACGAAGTTCTGTACAGCTATGTCTTGAAATGTGTTAACTTGTCGTAATAACAAGAGTTTTTCTTCTGTCTTGTGTTCCTTTTGTAGATAAAATTTATCAGTTTCCATAGAGTTTGAAGTTCTGCGACATAACATGCAACCATCATTTTGCGGATCGAACTGATGATACGTTCGAATACCTTTGGCACGTCCTGATAGAAAAAAAATGAGTCTTAATTGTAGCTAAAGAAAGCTTTACCCCTAGTTTTATTCCACCGCTCCATAAGTAACTCTCTAGTGTTTCTCTCTATAGCATCACGCTGTAGAAAGTAAACATTGCTTGGTGGTTCATTTCTTTGGCTCGACTTTGCAGAGTCTTCGTTGAATTTCTTAGTAAATTTGAGAAAATCTTCCACTGACAAAAATACTGTACTTGAGTGAAGTACAGCCCGGTTAGCACTTGATTTAACAGCAGCACCAATGCCATCACATGGACCTTTGCCATGTCCACTGGCAGAGAACGTCCAAGACGCAAAGATAGCGAAATCATCTTGGTGATACAAAAGATTAATTATATTCGAATGATTTTTAAAGTGCGCTGGAGCACCATCACTAGAAATAGAGAAAGATCTAATAGAAGCTTTATCATTTCAGTTCAGTACCTTAAATAACTAATTTTTGTTACTTGAGGATAATTATTTCTCAGGAAATCCACTATACGACCTTGAGCGCAATGAACGAAGACTGTATCATGTCGCATGTAGTCGCTGATTAAGACCATATTTTTATGTTCATTTCCAACTTTAATGTGAACAGTAAACAATGTAACTTGTTGGTAATTCCAATGAGCTGCTTGTACCTCTCTTTGTCTTAAGAAAGTGTAATTCTCTGCAAAATCCATTTGTGCGACGGCATAAGATTGACAACTTGATTTAGTTCTAAGTTCATTGATGTAGGTTCTTTGCTCACGATTGATATAGCTGTGAATTAAGAAGTTTGACCACTTTTCATCGATTTCATCAAGTAATGATGCGAATATTCCACATATTTGATGTAAATCAACTTTCTTATCAGATGTTTTCCATAAAGACCAAGAGCATTTTTCATCGTCTTCACTGTCGCCCAATTCATGCCCTAGAATTAATGAAGGAGTAATACTATTACATTGATCACAAGTGCCTAAGAAGCAATCTTCAACAGGAGTGCCACAAATCACCAAATCGATTAAATTCGAAACTGTGATTTTGGTTAATTTTGTGTTTGCAAGTTGTTTCGTGTTCATGTAGTCATTAAATGCCTGTAGCATACGAAAAAAGGTTGTATTCTTATTTACTTGTCCATTAAAAATCCACCGGCCTGCAATAAGAAATACATATTTTCATGAACTTGGCACATGCATGTATCTTGAGGACAAGTTATTTTGACTTGACGTAGTCTAATACAGTAAAATATTGACTTTCCGATCTTGACTGTTGGATTATCTTCATAAAACGTTCTTAGAGCTTCTCGAATTGGCATTTCCATGAATCGAACAGGTACAAGTTCACCATTTATCTTCAATACATCTTTAGTATTAGATGAAATTCGACTGACACCATCTTGTAAATAGAATTGAACCACCGACACAATCGTTTCTTCGGCGAGAGTCATATTACCACGACAATATTCTGGATATGCTAAAACGTATTGGTCTTGGCGAAGTAAAATAGCTTCTCGAGCATGATGATCAGTTGATCCAAACCATTGTGATAATTCAATACGTCCCCAGTTATGTGGTGCAATCGTCATTAAATGTATTTGTTCTTGCCATGTACTTTGTTTAAAAAGTTCCTTTACGCCTTGTAAAATTTGATTCGATTCATTTATACTAATTGAATGAGGGTTTGGATCAATAACTTCATTGAAATCTTTATCTTCTAGTAAGCCGCATAGATATTGCATATAGCGATACACACTATCGACTTGCTCTCGAATCTTCTTCTGTCGGCGGCTATAACACGAAACATTTGTCCTTGTAAATACACGGAAAAGTAACTTACTCGTCACGTATTTTTTCCATATGAAGCACCATAAATACAGCATTGAGTTCTTCTTTTGCCGATTGTTTTACATGTAAATGTTCCTCAATGGATGGCGTACTGATATTTTCTGCAGCATTACTAAATTGATCATCATTCAACTGTTCCTCGAATTTAATATCCATTCGTTCTAAATCAAATGAATCGTCCAAAACATTTGATAACGATGCGAAACATTTTTGGCATAGCTTTTCGCCTACTTTCAAATGCGTAGACATCGACGATGAGTCGCATGTAATTTGACGATTTATAAATTAAGCTTGTTCTGCATTGATCACTCTTCGACCTTCAGGATTTGTTGGCCTTCATCCAGAGCGAGTACAATGAGCATGCGATGGATGAGGACACCAATCTCTTTTTTATACGGCATCTTTGAAAAGTATGACTAGAATCTCACTCGAAAGAAAAATTTCTCACAAGACAAGTTATGGAAGTGATTTATAATTCCAATGATAGATAGTAAAATATGGACTTCAAAGTGATATGACCGCTACTATTAATCCGGTTATTATTACTTACTATTCAGACATTATGTGACATCTAACATATTATTCACGATCCTCAATATGTATGATGTCACAATGCTTCGTAGCAACNTTATACGGAGCTCTTATAAGCGGCTTCGACTGTATATAGAATAGTTTGTTTTTCTGGTCAGAATTAACACTTACATCGTGTTTCACATTTTAATCCCGAAGGGATTGCGCTAACAGCTTTTTTCACCAAAATGATCAGCGTAAAAAACTCTACAAACCCAACTGGAAAAAGAAAATTTTTTAAATACTTTGTGTTTTCGTGGTGGACTTCCCATGGAACAGCTCTATTGTTTATTGATCGAACACAAGCAGTCTATTATGTTAGATAAATTGATTAGACAAGCTAAGGAAACAAAAATATTTACAATTGTTCCTAAAATAAATTTGTCATATTATAGTCGTTTGTTACTACATAGCGAATTAATTGAACACACACAAACAATAAATTATTTTCATACACTAAAATGAGTCGAGTTCAATTAATTGATATTCAAAAGGCTTTAAATTTTGGTATTATCATGAGCTAAAAAAATTCAAATCTATCATTCAATCATCAACTGGATAACCAATGAATAAATCTATGAAAAATACTGAAGTAACGAAAAATAAAAACTTTATCCAATTTTGTCCCATTCAAACCATATCAATCGTTTTATATTAGTCAAACAACACCATCGATTACTATGTATGAACTGATTATTGAAGCTAAACGAACGTTTATAAATTTCCAATCTATACCATATGATGATATGTTATTAGACATGCATTATCTTCAAATAAAACTTGTACAACAATCATTATCATCAATTATTACAACGATTCAATTTTTTCTTGGACATAATAGTTTATTTCCACAGATTGATGAATTGCTTTCAATTGTCTTTCATTCATCAGCAATGATACGAATAAGGGGTAACTTGAATCGATATTGGTTTGAATATCAATTCTTTGATGTATTCAATCAAAATGAAATTAATAAAAGTCATCTAGTTAATATTCAACAAACCTTTAAAATATGGTACAATATAACACTTTGTACATAATGCAAAATGTGGTCAGTTACTTGATTTCAATAATATAGATGGTCCATTGTGTACATATTCACATCGTTCATATAAATGTCGAAATGATCAATGATTTCTAAGACATGCTGTTGTATATGCATTTCATGATCTTCAGAGACGTCTAGCATTACAAAACTTTCCATTGCCATTCATGAAAAGTGGGATGGTCAAAAATGTTAACACTACATTAAAGAAAATCATATCAATAAACAAGTAATGATCTATATAAGGTACAATTAATTCAAAAATCGCACAAAATAGCCTATCGATATAATTTTATACGGTCCGATAGAGCTTAGCTAGTTGTATAAGTATATGTATATTAAACAATTTCAGGTTGATTTATTGAAAGAAAAATTTCAGAAAATTCAATTTTATTTTTTTGCTGGGCAAATTCTCAACTTTCAATAACGCTGGCGCTTTTTATTTATATTTTTAGTGTAAAACATTGAAAAAAAGTGTTCGTTAGATTCAGCGTGAAAAGCTGCATACAATAATGCAGTTTTGACGCTGTTCATATAAGATATCTCTAAAGGTTAATTGGGTCCAACTAAGGCCCCTAACGTATTGCGGTTGAGCCATGCTGCAAATCTATGTACTCTCACTAGATTCATTATTTCTGCGATTATTTTATGTCATTTAACTCGTCTTGATATAAGGAAAAGAAGTATGTATCCTTTTAATCATATGCCTGATCGTTGTTGAGAAAACTTATTTCTCCTCACTAACGATGAAATCGTAAAAATATTCAACTGTACTTTGAAAATTTCACTACGAACAATTCATTTTCAAAGAAATCGAACGTGATATTCGGAACCAGGATAAAAAAGCTGTATTTAAATAGTTACATTTTATCAAAAAATATTTTTTGCGAAAATTCCACCTGTAGGGGACCACAGGGTAAAACTGAATAGAAATAGTTGGAGGGGGGTAAGGGTTGAATTTTCGCAAAAAATATTTTTTGATAAAATGTAACTATTTAAATACAGCCTTTTTATCCTGGTTCCGAATATCACGTTCAATTTCTTTGGAAATGAATTATTTGTAGTGAAATTTTCAAAGTACAGTTGAATATTTTTACGATTTCATCGTTAGTGAGGAGAAATAAGTTTTCTCAACAACGATCAGGTAGGGTGTGGGTGTGGATGTGGATGTGTGACATCTTGTTTCATATCCACACCCGCACCTACACACCCACACCCGTATTACGTAGAGCTCCATCCACACCAGCAGATTTTTTAGAACAAGCACGACGTGAAGAAAATTCGGATCGTCTCGTTACTACATCTATTCATCAAACAAATGATAATGATATACAAGCAATAAATCACTCCAACAATTTATTGTATAGATCTACACAATCAGCTGAACCTATCCGTCATCCAAACTCATCTAATATGTATTCCGGAGGTTATTATACAACCGAATATTCACCTCGGCCGGTATATAATCGTTTTCATCATCAATCATCGCCACGTTATCCATCGCAAGCTCAATAATCTTCGTTTAATACATTACACTACTAATCGCGTCCTTTACGATGTTATCTATGCAATAAACCGGGCCATTTTGCTCATGATTGTCGATATGCAAAAAAGCTACTAAGGGAGTCACATGATGATAGTGACTCCCTCCCTCACGGTCATCATTATTTTTTTCATCAACATACAATCCCTATTCCGTACAAAAATCGAATATATATATCATCGATTTATTCCACATTTTCGCAACCGTACTAATCGTCACACAATAGTATATCCGACTTATTCAGTACCATATCGTAAATATCTTCCAATTTGGTACTCTCGACAGCATTTCATTAAACCTATCGAACAACGCCCTGTTATAAATCAAAATATTCACAAATCCAATCCATCATCAATTTTTTATCAATACTCTCATCAATGGATCACGTCTACGTGCTATGATAGATACTGGAGCTACTCATTCGTTTCTTACGCAAAGTGCATTGAGCACATTATATCATTCAGTAATACCATCATGTGATCGTATAGCTCAATTAGGTGATGGTCAAATCACGCTTAAAATCGTAGGTGAAATTCAATTATTATTACAATTTGATAAAGTTTTTACACGTTTAAATGTTCTCGTCGTCAAAACCATGAATACTGATTTTATACTTGGTAGTGATTGGTGTACTAGCAATGTAGCACGGATCGATTATGAAAACAATCAAGTGTCTATACGCTCATCAAATGGCCGTACATTTATGCCATATCACAAATGCATTGATTCTTTAACTCGAGATGTCAAATCAATTAATGTAATTCATATACCGCCACGAGAATCATATACAGTTCAAGCCAAAGTAGAATTATCATCAGCCGATACCGTCTACTTCTCGCCTGTTGATGTTACCCAATCTGATAAATCTATTATAATGTCACCATCGTTGTTACACATAAATAATTATACCACATATTTAGAAGTATATAATCCTCATGATTATGCCTGCACATTACCAATGAATACTGTTCTAGGTCGAGTAACACACACACTGTATCACGTACATTCATGCTTATTATTTGATACACCTCGTCGATCATCGTCATTATCTTATCAACATCCTATTAATAATGCAATTGAAATCGAACCAGCATCTTCTACAACATCCAAAACAATTGATCAATTACTTGCTCATATTCAAAATGTTCAGGATAAACAACAGTTACGTTTTATATTACAACAACACATAAAAATTTTTGATATGTCAAAGGTTACACAAGCCAACACACATATACAACATACTATTAACACCGGTGATAGTCTTCCGATTAGCTCACGACCGTACCCGCGAACAATCGAACAACGACGTGAACTTCAAGATGAAATTCAAAAGATGCTGCAAACTAATCAAATTCGTCCATCTAATTCGCCGTGGTCATCTCCAGTTATTATTTGCAAAAAGCAGGATGGTAGTATTCGATTTTTAGTGGATTATCGTAAATTAAACTCGGTAACCAAAAAAGATTCTTTTCCGCAACCAACAACTGAAGAATTATTACATCCATTAGGTGGTCATTGTTTTTATACAAAATTAGATCTTAAATCCGGTTATTTTCAACTTCCCATACACGAAACAGACAAAGAAAAACAGCATTTATAACATAAGATGGATTGTGGGAGTTCAATGTACTTCCAGAAGGCATTATGAATGGACCACCAACGTTTCAAAGGACCATGCATAATCTTCTTGGTTATGGACGCTGGGACTATGCTATGGTTTATTTAGACGATATTCTTATATTTTCTCGTAGTTTCAATGTACAAAAAAAACATTTAAATGAAATTTTATCAATATTAGCTAAAGCTAATTTTCAAGTCAATCCTGATAAATGTTGTATTGCTGTTCAAGAAATCGATTTTTTAAGTCATACAATCAATGAACAATTTATTAAACCGAATGGTAATAAAAGTACAGCTATATTATTTATCTACCAGTTCCAACAACACTCAAAGAAGCAAATGAATTTTTAGGCAAAATTAATTGGTACCGAAAATTCATTGCGGATTTTGCTCGTACAGCTCCACCACTACACAAAGTTACCCATAACACAAAACATCGTCGACATGAATTTAAATGGGGACCTGATCAACAACATTTATTTGATGCATTTAAACGTATTTTAGCAGCATATCCTTTATTTTTAGAATATTCAGATTTATCAACTTCATTTATTACGTTGAGGAAAAAGTTCGTGTGCCGTGTTAAAATAATGATTTTTTATATATTTTTTTGTGTTTTTGATCTGGTTTCGTGACTATTATGAAAATTTATTGATTTTTAAGATGCCTGATTACGAAATCACAAATTTTGAGCTTCGCGTATTGCTGCGTCATTATTGGCGAAAGAATTTGGATGCAAAAGCAGCTGCCAAAGCAATTTGCGACGTTGAAGGTGAAGGTACGGTGGCACCGCGAACTACAAAGAAATGATTCAAGCGTTTCAATGAAGGCGATTTGGATCTTGAAGACAGGCCACGTTCCGGACGACCAACGGTTTTGGACGAAGGAGACTTGCAAGCCGCTTTGGATGTTGAGCCGTCATCAAGCACACGCGAATTGGCTGAAGAACTTGGTGTCGATCAGAAGAAAGTTTAGAATCATCTCAAGCAGCTTGACTTTGTCCACAAAAAGCCACGACAAGATCCACACGAGTTGACTGAAGTGCAAACCGCAAAACGAGTCGAAATTTGCCGCCCATTGCTCAACAATCCGTTGGATGACCGTTTTTGGAAGCGAATTGTGACATCAAACGAGAAGTGGGCCTACCTGGCCAATCACGATCGAAGCAAGCGTTGGGTCCCAAAAGGTCAAACTCCTCCATCCGTTCCAAAGCAAAATCAATTTGGAAAGAAGATCATGATTTGCGTTTGGTGGAACTTCGAATGAATCTTGCATTTTGAACTTGTGCCGAATGGTCGCGCCATCAACGCTGAACTTTATTGCGAGCAACTTGATCGAGTCTACGATGCGCTGGTTGAAAAGTACCAAGTCTTGTTCGTCGAAAACGCGCTTTGTTTCAACACGACAATGCAACGTCGCATACGGCCAGAAAGACCAGCAACAAGTTTGAAGAATTGGACGGTGCCGAAGTTCTGCCGCATCCATCCTATAGTCCAGATGTTGCTCCATCTAACTACGATCTCTTCCGATCAATGCAGCACTTTATGAAAGGTCGCTGATTTGAGTCGTTCGATGCAGTTGAAGAAGCATGTCAAGAATTTTTCGATTTAAAGCCGAAGGAGTGGTACTTTGACCAAATCCAAGAGCTTGCAGATCGTTGGCAGAAGGTCGTGGACAGTGATGGTCTTTATTTTGAAGAATAGTTGTTGTTGTTTTTGAATAAATTCTTGCATTAAAAATCATTATTTTAACACGGCGCACGAAATTCTTCCTCGACGTAGTAAATTCTACAGAATCTATTAGAACTGAGTGAAATTGAGCAGAATATATTTAAACATGCGCATCCGTAACTAACAAAAGTTGATTCGCATTTTGAATAATAGCACATTTTGGTATAAAAGACGCGAAATAATACAGCTTAACATTTTTTACCAACGATTCTCGGGTATGACAACGTTTGGATCTTTTTCTTTCATTATTCAAACTCGTATTGAAGAACATATGGCCAATTTAAAATATGAATATTTTGACACTGCTAATCGACCACCACCTATTCAAGTGAAGCACTTACCAAAAGGGCGCATTGTTGCGACGACTACCCAAAAGCTATATATTTTTTAACTTTTTCCGATTATTTTTTATGACATTATTGATCGATTACCATCATTTATTCTTTATAAAATTTTGCGTGAGATATTAGATCTTGTTTTATCATACCTATTTCGAAAAAAATGATTGCCTGTTCTTGGTGAATTATGTCATACATTTCATGAAACCATGTTAATACATTTTCCGGATAAAATTGTTCCAAAAGCTCATTTTATTCGTGAATATGAGCGAATAGTACATGATTATGGTTCAGCTGCACATCAGTGGTGCTCGAGATACGAAGCATGTCATACTTATTTTAAAAAACTGGCAATAAGAACAAATAATTGCAAGAATACTCCAAAAATGCTTGCAACACATTTTCGTCTCAAGCAATGCTTGAAATTTACGCGTTTATCTCAATTTAAAAGTTTTTATTATTTTATAGGAATTAAAAAAATTCAACACTCATCTTTTAATATAGCAATGAAAAATGTTTTAGTTCATCATTTTGGTTATATTAATTTAAACAATGATTTATTTCAATGTACTAAATTAATTAATGAAAACATCGAGTATTGCAGATCAGCTGTATATATAATTAACTTGAGAAGTGATAATGAACAACCTTTATTTACTCAAGTAATTTTTATTCTCAAAATGAACGAAAAATGGTGTTTACTGGTAGATTTACTTAATACTCTATCATGCGATGAAGATTTATTTGCTTGGAAAGTCAAGTCGGTTGATCGTTATTCCATCCTTGATCCAAGTCAACTAAAATATTATTATAAAGGATTGGATATTTACCTTGTAAAAGGCTCAAGTTTTGTTTCATTCACTAGTCGCCTCACCTCATATCAGTGAGAATATGGAATAGATAATGTTTTTAAATTCATATCTTATTTTAATTTCATATAGTTTCGTCATTAAAATTTGACTAATCCTTTTCCATATTATTTCTCCTGTAGATTTCGTTGTGAAGCATTAGACTATAACAGTAGTGTAGATAGATTTCATATGAAAGAAGACTATATTTTGTATCAATTTTCATCTTTGGATAGAGATCTTCACATTTTCACGTTAGAAGCTAGAAGAACAAAATCTTTTAAGGTTTTTTTTTCTTGAGAATAATTAAAAGAAAATGGTCAAGATTTATTATCTATCACATAATATGATTTTATTTTGGATATTTGTTTTGAAATATTATTTATTTGATTGAAACAGTCATAATTATTTTCCCTATCTTACTGTACTTTTGCGTCTATTTTTTTACTTTTTCCATATGCATGCTATGGAAAAAGATGTTCATTCTATTTCACTGAATTTGTCAACTTAGCGTTTTCAAATATAGAAAAAGGCGTTTTTAAAAGCATCATTTCATCAAAATGTAACTGTTTTTATTTATCTTTTAGGATATGATATAGACGATGTTACTCTCAAAATGATGAACAATGTCGAGAAAATCTCAACAGTAATACCAAAATTTAAACAACAATTGATATTTTTAGAAGAGCGAGAAACATTATTTAAATAAAGTCATGATATTTTACCTGAATCTGCTGATTCATCATCAACCGTTACAAAAGATCCTCAATCATCATCTATTACTTCAATACATTCTCAACCATCATCTATTACTTCAATACATTCTCAACCATCATCTATTATTACAACATATTCTCAATCATCAACTTTTACTATTGAATCATCAACTGATTGTTTACCAAAATCATCTACTAATAATTCAATATCTCATCAACGTGATAATAGTGCAAATATTAATGTACCTTTTCCAGATGAATATCGTATTCCATCATTACCAAATGGTTTGATAAAAGATATTGAAGCCGGATCTTTACATACATTTGGTCCACGTTATACAAATCGTCAAACTCTTATTGATGCTATTAGCTATGATCTCATTGAAAAATACAAACTCTTGTTAGTTTTAATTTAAAACAAATCTGACAGCACGTAATAAGAAAATAGATGTACATGTTGTTATTTTTTAATCTAGCAAAAACTAATCTTTTTATTTCTTTTGGAAGAAAAATTATCAAAAACAACAACATATGCTTCTATTGGTGATGTTAAACTTTCTTTACTGTCGAAATTCCCACGATTTTATGTTTTTCTTTTATTGAGTGGGTTATCAAAATATGCACTACGTATAGTCGATAATGCATACTCTAAGAAGCATGAGAGAAACAATTTTCGTCAGAAATTGTTCTCAAAGCGTATAAGAAGATAATTTGTACTAATAGTTAAATCGAATATTGTAGTAAAGCTGTTTGACAAGATTTTACGTTTATTTTCAGTACGTATTCTAATCTGAAATGGAACAGCTTATATAAAACTAAGAATTGGTTTTAGCAAAAGCGTTTTGAATAACTTACAGAATTTCAGTCTCGATCCTTTTGTCGATTTTTTTCTTTGTAATTAGTTATCCATCATCAAAACAATTTGATAAAATTGGTAATGCAATTGTTAAATTTCTAAAATTGCCTTTAATAAAAGAAAACATAGTAAGTTCATTTAACAACTATAAATGAAAATTGTTTTTCGTCCACATAGGCGATATGGAAAGATGCATTACAAGCAAAATTAAAACGTAAACGTGCTGAAAACTTAGATAATATTATTGTTCAAGATTATCATTTAAAATATTCACGAGCAGGATCTGGACGTCCGGTTAAACGAAGACTTGATGAAACAGCTTAAAGAGATCGATATAAATCAGTAAAATTAAACTGAATATTCTTTGTTAGTTCATCTTTTTCTTTTAGATGATAATCATACAATACAACGACGACATATCAAATGATATTGAAACCAAAGTAAATCGATTACGAGATTTATCTCAAATTGATGTTGACACTCAATTAAAATTATGGAAAGAGACACTTCATTGTCGTCGTCCCTCTATACCCTAGGGCATGTACTTAACAAAGGGTACCCGAAAAAGTACCCTGCTACTAGTATGTTTTAGGAACTTTATGGTACTTGAGCACTTAAAAGTACTTTTAGGTACCTTTTAGGTACTCAGGTAGGTATAGTCAATGTCCCTAAAGCGAACGGACGATATAGGGGTGTTCATTCTAATTTTATATCAGAGCCATTTTGCCTTTTAAAATTATTATTATTATTATTCCATGGGAAAGAGCACAAAATTCTGCATCTGCTCATATAAAAATATAGTTCGTAACTAAAAAACACAGTTGAGCAATCAGCGGTATAAAGTCGAAAATTCAAAACGTTCGCTTTACGTACATGTTCACAAAGCGATTGGCCAGCAAGAAAATGTTCTTAAAGCGAACGGTCCATTGAAGAACAAGCAAAATATAAAAACGTAAACTATTTGCTCGCTCCGGTCCGTAAGCTTCAATGAATTTTCATGAAAATGATATCATTTGATTCGTCTCATTCAGCTCTATCATATTCTAGCAGTTCAGCTTAATTGGAATTAATTTCAATTTTTTATTAATTTAATAAAAAAAGACGTGCCGTTCGCTTTATGTGCACTACACATAAAGCGAACGGTCCAGCTATTTTAACTGGAGATTCACCTTACTTCAGTATTTTGTTCATTTACCATAGATTGAAATCAAAATTCACTAACACTTCCACTTGCAAAGATCTTCAGAATTATTTTGTCTACAGCATACTAGCGGTTCAATAAGAAAAAATAAAAAATAAATTCAACAAGATGATATTTGTATCAAATTTCATTTTACAGGAGAGACTGTTGAAAATTTCAAAATTATGCTTACATTTGACTCTTTACAAATCAGAACATGTTGATAGCTAGTATATGTTATATATGGTTCAGTATAAATCTATTTTTTTGTGTACTAATATCATTACTGGCAGTGTACTTAGTACAAGTATGAACTTTTATCAGAAAATTGTTTTTATCAAGTGTCATAATACACAATTCGTTAGTAACATTTTTCTATTTTGTTTATTGTTGAATATTGTCAGCCCTTTAGATACCGATGTATTTATATATGTAGGAGAAAATCGTTGTTCAGGGCAGTTAAATCTTATAATAGTAATCATGCTTAGTGTATCTATACGACCGGTTAGAAATTCCAATACAAAAAATTACTCATATCACTTTTTCAAAAATTAGATGGTTATAATATAATTAAATCGTTAAAAAGAATACTTCTGCCTTATACTTGGCCCCTGGTCATTATTATACAGTCAATTCTTTACCAGGTTTGACACATGAAGGACGAAAAGAAAAGAAGAGAAAAGAGAGGAAAGGAAAAGAAAAGAAAAGAAAATTAAAGTGACTGTCAATTATACAATCAAAATTTGATCCAAGATCAACGGATATTTTCTCTCTCCCTTATGTGACAATATCGACTGAAAAGATGTCTCTTTTTGAAACGAAGGTGACTTTTCGTCTAATTCTATGTTAAAATGATCTGTAGTTGCTTTGAAAGTGACTTTGTGCTTCAAATTCCTCTATTTTGTTTCGCGATGATCATTGATTAACTATGATCTATCTATTTGAAATATTGCGTTGTTGCCAATAAAAAGCATTTCAATCTTTTAATTGAAGTATAATTGAAAATATTTTGATCAACTACTATTGTAGTACAAAAACGTTTTTTCATTGAACTTTTCGACTACGATCAGTGCAGATATTGTTCACTGAAGTATTGGTTCTTTATTGTCTACATTATATTAGATAAAGTGTACGTTATGCTTTCAGTGTATCAATTTTTCTAGATCGTTTATATTCAAATCGATAAAAAATATTGAGTAATTCTCAAATTTTGAATGACGCGATCCTATCAAAAATATTCGATGGAAATGCTTCAACAAGCAATTGAAGCGTATTCAACTGGATCCATATCATCGATCGAAGCAGCTAAGTTCTATTCTGTACACTGAAAAAAAAATAAGCACTCTACGAAACTTAAAAGGGTTCCGAGATTTGCAACGAATTCGAAACCATTTTTCTTTATCATACGGAACCTTCGAGGTTCCTCAAGGGTTTCGTAAAGTCTCACAAAACCCTTCAAGATATCGGAGACTCTGACACAGGTTTCGTGAGACTATACGGAACTTTGAAGGTTCCGTACGGCATCGCAAAAGGGTTTCGAATTCGTTGCAAATCTCGGAACCTTTTTAAGTTTCGTAGAGTACTTTTTTTTTTCAGTGTACCAGAAAGTACTATTCGCAACCACAAACGTCGACCATCAATGAGCATCGGATCTGGCCGACCTTTTTTACTGCAAAAAAACGATGAAGATTATCTTGTTCAACTTCTACTTGATTTAGAAAAAACTGGCTTTCATTTAACAAAAAAGGAAGTAATAAAAATCGCTCATGATTATGTTCAAACACTCAAGAAAAAAACACGTAAGTTTGTTTTAAATTACCACATTTACAACCATTTTGTTAAATAGCTTTTCTTTGAGTCGTAATAAAATGACTAATTTCTATTCATGCAGTTAATACCCATTTTCTAAGCCATTATTTTATTCAACAACAGAAAAGAATCGTATTTGTTCAGGAGAATATTTTGAAAGAAAAAATTATTGAACTGTGTGGAGATCAACACGCATGACTTATACATGTCAGAGCTTCACAAACAAGCATTACTGATATTAGTTAAAGCATTTCTTTCTTTTACTAGAAACGTTGGGACGCCATTGGTTTCAAAACTTCATGTTCCGTAATAAAAATAAAATAAAATTTATCAAAGAACAAAAGTTGGAGCGCAGTCGAAAAGATGGATTTACTGAAACAGTTCGCACTGGATGGTTCGAAACTGTCTTTAATGTTTTACAAGAACACAATTTATTTGATAAACCAGCTCAAATTTATAATGTTGATGAATGTGGTTTCAACGATGATACTCAACGTAAGTTTTTCTAATCATAAGAATTTGAAGATCTAGTTTACAGTATAGTAACATAACGGTATGCTACCTACGCCAGCACAGACGAAAACCTAAAGGAACAATGAAATTCAGTACTATGGATATCATTATTGATGTACATGTGTTGAGATCAGTCAAATAGATAAAGAATAAACTTTTATACAAGTGATTCAAATAAGAAAAGATCAGGCAACAACTTGTTTACTTATTTGTCATTGAAAAAAGTACATCAACAGTAGATAGTCGATTATTATTTCATACCAAACTTAATATTTATTCACACACATACATTCCGCAGGAAGCGCAACGGCTATTCGGTTTTTTTATTAAGATTTATTCATGTATTTCAGGAGAATTAGTACTGGTTCCATCCGACACAAAAGTTAAATATGAAGAAAACGGCGGCACAGGAAAATCATTTACTACAGCAATAATAGGTGTTAATGCTAAAGGAGATATTTTGCCACCACTTACAGTTTATGCCGCGAAAAGTGTTAATCATCAATGGACTGAAGGTGGTCCTCCTCGTTCAACTTATCAATGCTCGCAAAATGGTTGGATTAATGATGATATTTTTGGTTTTTGGTTTTTAAATGTCTTCGTGGTTGAAACAATTTCATTGGCACGTCCTGTTTTGCTGGTATTAGATGGTCATCAATGTCAATTTACTATTCAAGTTATAGAAGCGGCTAAACAAAATAATATTATAATTTTATGTCTACCTCCACACTGTACTCATGGCTTGCAGCCATTGGATCTGGTCACCTTCGGAGAAGTTGTTTTATTTTAGACTTCTCTGTATTTTTTCTTTTTACTTGTTTACTCTAGCGAAAACTTCTTGGAGAAAAATTGTTTCATCATATTTTGAGCGAAGTCATCGAAAAACCATTCGAAAAATAGACTATCCTAGTTTATTGAATAAGCTGTGTGATGCAGCATTCACTCCTCGCCAGATAGTTGCAGGATTTTCTCGTTCAGGTATTTGGCCGTTCGATCGTAGTGCAATGAAAGACAAAGTTACGAGGCCATCTTTCAACCGAGTATCCAGGTTTGAAATTTTTTCTTGTAGCTTTACTGAATGAGGCGTAAAATCAGAAGACAAAAATAAAAAGAATTGCTCTGCTGAATCTCACTTTCATATGTCAGATAGTCGCTATATGACTTCATTAGAGAATCTCTTGTTGTGATTCAGAAAGTGCTCTTTTCCCTAATAAAACAATATGAAATCAATGCTATTTATTAGAATTCATATGTTTTCCCTGTTCTTGATTAGTTTGCTAGAAAAAAGGATGAATTTAGAAACGGTAATATGAAAGAATATTTTGCTTTTCATCTATAGTAATGATCATACTTCAACATTTTCTGAAAATACATCGATTCTGCCAACTTCTATTTCGAACATGTCTTTGTCAGATAGCGTCATTCGATCTTTTGACGGGTAAGAAAAAGTGTGTAATTCATTTCATCAATAAAAATTTTAATTAGTATTGCTAGCTTATCCAGTTATGATATTTCATCAACATCTTCTGTTCCTCTTCCAACAACCATCGATCAAGCCATTCAACTTCTGGATTCCGTAATATCAAATAATGATTGTGATTAGGGGTGGACCATTTTTTTTAACGGAACTTAATTAATGACATTAATTAATGACTTCCATTAGCCATTAATATTAATGGTTAATGTTTTCTAAGAAAAANTTTCATTAATCATTAATATTAATGAATTAAGTTTTTCTTAGAAAACATTAAGCATTAATATTAATGGTTAATGAGAAACATTAACATTAATATAAAATTAATGTTAATGGCCCACCCCTAATTGTGATGGTAATGAAAACAGCAGGTATGGTATTTCGAAATTATCTTCTGGATCGCGAAGCAACTATAAAACTATAATGGAACCGTGTGAGTGGACTTGATTTCTTTCTCATGTGTTGATAAACTGAGAAGAGACCATTTCTGATTTATGCGATTCTCAAACTACTCAATCTATCTTTACCAATGCTCTTTTTTGTATATTAATATATTTTATGTTACGAAATCTTTAGATTTTTTGTCACCATCAGCGCTGGTACATCACTATAATACAGATACTAATTTTTTTTCTACTATTTATAGGAGTAGACAATTGCAGCAACACCAACAATCATTTTCGAATGATGTGTATTCGACTACACCGAATGGACTTAAAGTATCTCCTGTATTTGGTATCGAGAATATATATTCGTAAGTTATATTTTTCAGAGTTACAATATCAGAATTTATTTTGTAGTGGGACTGATGTGGTACAATCACCTTCTGCCTCAAGTAGTGGCTTCTCACTTCGTCAGTCAACAATACCAGTTGTTGATTAACTTTTAGTTAGTGACGATGGCGAGTAAGAATTTACTTTGATTCTGCTATAATCACCTTATCTTCTCACTTAGATTCGACCTTCTTCAATCAAATAAACGTAGTGTCTTTCAACGACTTCCTTCATTCTCTAATACTTTATATAAAAATATAACCAACTCTGTTTTGAAAAGTAAATATTTTTTTCAAAAAAATTTAATATTTCTTTTGTTGTATTGATAAGATGAAAATGAAGACGACGATGACGATGAAGCATTTTTGATCAATTCATCCTCACGAATATATATTGAATTGAATGATATGGAATTACCGTCTGTTCAAGCTCCATCCTTTTCTACATTAGCTGCTCAAAATTCTTCACCAGTCCAACTTCTTACTGGTTCAAGTTTATCTTTACAACAAGTTATAACACCTTCAACAGCTGCTTCAGTCATTTATAATAAATTGTTGACCGAAGAAACACATCCGTCATTATCAATGCCTAAAAAATCAAGTTCATGTATCCGACAGCAAAGAAAATTTAGTGAAATCGTTACCAGTGATGAATTCTTGGAGGAAATCAAGCGAAGACGGAAAAGAAGCGCATCAAAGCAAAAGCTGCACAGCAACGTGAAGACAAAAAAGTAAAAATTTTAACAAAAAAAGAAAACACAAAGAAAAAAGACTAAGACAAACTAAATATTTTAACTGTGAATGTCCTGTGTTTATGTGTACACTTTTGATATATTGTAAATATTCTACATGTTTCCTTAAATTAATTTTATGTTTAGGATGAAATGCTCAATAGATTTTCTTCTTCACAGAAACTTCCATTTTATTAATTGAAAATACCATTCAAACTAAACTTGATCTGATGAATTTTCTTTGAGTGCTTGCTCAATATTTCACACCGTGAGCTGCTAATCAAATGCAATATTGAAAGAGGTTATGCATATACTATGCATATGAACTTGTTGAATCTGTATTGGTAGACACTAACTAGAAATCCAAACTAAAAACTATGAATAACCTATTATTTCTCTAAAACAATGCTATCATTGTAACTGCTTTTCTGGTTTTAATGTTTACAAATACAAAGTGCACGAAAAATGTGAACATAATTTTGAAATTTTCAACAGTCTTTCCTGTAAAATGAAATTTGATACAAATATCATCTTGTTGAATTTATTTTTTATTTTTTCTTATTGAACCGCTAGTATGCTGTAGACAAAATAATTCTGAAGATCTTTGCAAGTGGAAGTGT
>CAJNYU010000929.1:0-10440 GCA_905331475.1 Rotaria socialis | reverse complement strand
TCATCGTATCCGCCGTAACGCAGGTGAGAAATAGAACTAGATTAGATGAGAACTGTTTGTATGATCAAGGAGTGAAAGAATAGAATATAAGCAGGAGAAATTTATGAATTTCTAGTAAAAATTATAAGAAAATTTGTTTTCTTGGCATAACAAATGCTAATTACAAGGAGACAAAATGCAGATCAAGATTATTGTTTTCAAAAGCAATGCAAGTGCGAGAAATCTTTTGAATAACATGTATAGCTTGGGTTCTAGTCTGAATTGAGTTTATATTCTCGATTAAGTTGGTTGGCAGCAGTTGAAGATTAACTGAGTAAATGCAAATTTTCTTGAGAAGATAAATATTTAAGATAGTTTTGATATTCGACCAATCATGCTGCTATAAGACATACCTGACTAGATTTTCGCTTAAAAACCTCCTGTGTATAATATGTTAAGTTTACGTAGGTTTTATGATCATTGATCACAAATCGAAAGAGATGATCCCACATAATATACTGCTTCTAGATACATCATTAGCAAAAGTCTTGAAAATTGAGCACTACAACTCGAGTTTGAAGTTTTATAAACAATCATTATGTCACAAGAAATACTGTATACATCATTAAGAAAGCTTGAACTCTAAAATGAAACGAGGTGGCTCTTACAAACTTTTCTACAAGGTGCCATTTATGAGACTTTATGCTTGGAACATAATTGAGTGACGAAATGTAATAATTCTTGAAAATCACTGTTTAATTCAGTTAGAAAAAACGTGTTCTATGTTTTCAATAGTGAACTGCTTCCTCGATAGCAAAGACTGCGCAAATTTACAGAATCTCAAGCTTCTTGTAAAGGTTGAATTTTCCCGTTAATACGCATGTAGTGTTACTAAAAATCGAGTGCTACCGTATATAAGATTCTACTAGAAAGACTTTTTTCTAAAACAAAACAAAAAACATTGTTTCATTCAGCTTTCAATATTCGTGCCAGTTGTCTAGGTGCATGGGTGTCGATCTCAATCTTCTCTACGCCCACTCAGATTCTGAATTTTCTTTGAGAATCGATCTGAGTAAATGCTTTGATAGTTAGCATTGACTCCAGAAAGTTCTTAGAATTCATTATGTAAACTCTATCTCGAAAAATCACACATAATTGTGGAAAAATACATATATTCCAAGATCATCATATGAATATGTTTCAGGCGAGGGAATGCTGTTTCACAAATCGAATGTTATCATATTCATTCAAAAAGAAATGCGAATCTAATTACAGAAATATTTTCTGTTCATTTTTCAGCGATCAACTCTGACATGCAGCTTTGCTATTCAAGCGCCTTGACGAGCAACAGTCCCAAGTTTTCGCGACCCGGTAGTAGTAAGGAGCTCTCTTACTATTTCATGGCGATTCAGGTGACGGCGTCAACTAGCGCCTCTTACACATTGGTGTGCGACAGTGGTATGGACACTTACGGATATCTATATACTTTGCCATTCATTTCAAGCAGTCCACAATCGAATCTACTAGTAGCTGAAGATGACGGTGGCTCTCAAGGCAATTTTCAGATCACAGCGACTTTTACGGTGACTCAATCCATGATCCTAGTTGTTACAACATACCATCCGGACGACATAGGAGAATTCAATATTTCAATTCACGGTCCCGCACAATTAAGCTTCACACCGTATATTTCCACGCCAATTATCGTAACCAACACCAATGAAGCAACCAGCGTAGGCACTACTGCAACAACTACTACAACACCCATAATTACAACAGCAACTACACTAACCACCAAACTAGCTACTAAAAAAGGCACAAAAAGAGCTAGTAGAAGAACTAAGAAAAAAACCATTAGACCAGCTATTACAACGCCAACTACAGTCACAGGTAGGTGAAACTGAGTGCCAGTTTGAATGATTTCTGAGTCTTTTTTTACGGTAAGCTGCTAATTTTTAAAGCTTATTTATGAAAAGAAATACATGAAACATAATGAAAACTACGAAAATAGCTATAGATATGAAGTGAGCATCTTCTTTTTTTGCGATGCTATTCGACCCTCCACCTAGTTGCTCAAGTGAAAATTCAATTATAGACCAAGATGAACGCGCTAATGTTAACCAAAAATGTACCTTCAGTCCGGTTTCAAACATCTAGTAACTGATTCTATCTAAATATGATACTTTAGTAAATTTTGTTTATTTGTCCAGTAAAATGAATGAAGAAAGTTCATTACATTTTTAGTGTTAAGGCAATGTATTCGTTCATAAATAATTACTGGAGATATTAGTTTTTGTCGTTAAGTAAAGTTTTAGAGACTACAGTTTGGCATCAAGCACTCTTTCCGATAATTATTAACGGAATAATGAGACGTAGCGTTGTTTTCCTACTCCAATCATTTGATGAGAAAGAGCATTCAAAATGCAGAATTTTGATAACACTTCTAGGCGTTTTCAATTTTAACCAGTCACAGTGCTCATTACGTTTCAAAGTATTAAAGGTGAAAAGGTACATTAGATTTGGTAAAAAACCAATGTGTTTTGAGGGCAAGACTTTCTCGTTCAAAAGATAGGTGTCTCACTCTTAATAAGTTTTTCTTTTCAAATATGACAACCCTTTAAAACTATGAATTACAAAACCAGAGGAAATGGCAGGAAAATATGGTTTATTGAAGTTACTTTTCACCATGTAAGGTTCTAAAACAGTCACACAGAACACATCCCTCAAAGAATAGCAACCTGATGCTGTAGAGAAGAATTTCTATTCTTTAAAACAAGTTGGCTTCTCCAAATATAAAATTTCGTTTCGTATCTTATATTTGAAAGTTAGCCGAGTATTTGACAATAGAGAACAATTCATTGAAATAATGAAGGAAAGACTACTGTTGATACATTTCAAATTCATTGGTTAAACCATAGATTTTCATGAATCCAATTTCATCATTTCGAATTATATCTCAATTAATTTGATGTGCTCTGTTTCGATATTTTCCTTGTAATCCATGAGTTTGAAATACATGACGAGGAATGCATGTTTCTTCATTCGAAATACGATTTTTTCGTGCTGTCATTGTTGAAGTCTATAAATAATAAGTATGAGAACGAGTTAAAATTGAAAAAGCCTTAAAAAATTGCTAAACTTATCTATTTTGAACCAAATGACACATAAATATCGTTCTGTTGTGTATCAAAATAAGCAGTACATTTGTTAAATGTTATTACCAAAGGTTAATAATGGAATGATCAATCAGCATGGGATCTATCTCGAATGATATAAGCATCTTTTTTCATTGTGTAGTGACTGCGTCTGGTATCCAGTCAAGCTATTCAGGCGCCTTGACCAAGAAACACTCTTCGTTTATGCGCCCAAAACAAGGAGAATACGGTTTCTACTTCTTGGCAATTAAATTAAAGACTTCCAGTAGCGGCATTTATACGATTTTATGCGAAAGTGGTATCGATACTTATGGATGTCTCTATAATGAATCATTTCTTCCAAGCAGTCCAAATTCGAAATTAATAGCGACAGATAATGACAGCGGTTCAAAAAAGAATTTTAAGCTGATAGCAAATTTGACAACAACTGAGTCTATGATTCTCGTTGTTACCACATACAACGCTGAACAAACTGGAGCATTTAAAGTTATAGTCTACGGTCCAGAAAAAGCAATTTTAACTCCGTACGTCACAATACCACTTGCTACAACAAGCACCTCTACAACAACGCGCATCACTAAATCAAGAATCGTAGGTAGGTGAAACTAAACCGCTAGATTTCATAATCAATAGTATAATCAGCTAAGTGTGATTTTTCTCAAGCAGCATTCTACATGGAAACGAAGAAAATATGAAGTAAAATAATTTCCATGAGTTCAAATTCTCGGGTAACTCATTTTCGAAATTCCAGCGAACAGCAATAATTCAACTCAAATTGCTATTAATGCAAAGAGGATACATTTCGTTTCTTTTTTTTTGAGAAGTTTCCTCGAGCGAATATGTAGATACCCAAGCGATAAATTCAATCTATATGCGTCCGAGCAGTTTAATAATTTGCTTTCACGTGTGGAATTTCATGTTCTAGCTTCATGAATGTTTTCTCACGGTAACTTCAGTATGATGCTGAAAGAGACTATATACTAATCACCAGTAGATTAAGGTGTCGTAGATAGAGATATCAGGATTGCACAAGCTTGACGGATAACATATTCATTGCAAAAAAAAATGTAAATTATTCTTCATTCTCTTCTTGTGTTTAATTGACAAAACAATCAACTGTTTTCTCACATTGAGTTGATGTTACTTGTAATCTGAAATCCATAAATAGGTGAAGGAAGTTTTTGCGCACGTTTTGTTGCATTCACGGAACATTCTATCGTCAAATAATAAGAACACATACAAGTCTTTCTTTTCAATCGCATAAGTAGATAAAAATGACTTTGAAATGTTTCAGTGTCAAACTCAAAGATCAATCGGTAATTTAAAAAATAGAATGTGTGTAACAAACTTTGAAAATCTTCTTATCACTTGAGTCTTATTATCTGACCTGGGAAGTTGATATGTGAAACAAAACCTGAGTGTGAATGCATGAACTGCCAATGAGTAGATCCGTACTAGCACGTAGATGATAAAATGGTCATTCTTCGGTGATTTAAGCAAATACATATCTAATGAATGAAACCTCTCTTAGTGTATCTATAGATGTGACAGAAATTAAGAGTCAAAATATGACAATATCAAAGAAATGATTCTTTTATGGAACGATATTTGAAAAAGATTGATTTGAAATCACCGTCCGACAAAACAAATTACTTTATCATGCAGTTATTATTCAATATAAGTATCTTGAGAACAGTAGTGAAAAATATCTATCAGTTGATTATTTTTCACTAGCTGTGGAGCTAGCTGATTATCAATAGGAAGTTAAGCAAACCTCTTCGTACATATATACGCATGGATAAAGTTCTCTTACGTTAGTGATGAATTTTCATGACAACCAGAAAGATGAACTTCTAACCCTTGTTATAACTTTATAATGTTATCAACGTAGGGTGACCTTGAGATTTCACCTTTTTTTTCGAGATATGTATCATATTTCGTATTTGTGTGAATGAAAGATATACGTTTGTCTTTTTCTCTCTCTAAGTGACAGTGGCGGCGGAGCCACTGAGACCCATGAGGCTTGAGCCTCACCTCGATTTCACAAGATGAGGCTCAGCCTCACTTACTTTTGTACTGAATATCGTTATTTTTTATTTTTGCATCAAAGCAGGAGCAAAAAAAGTCTTTTTTCGTATTTTCCAATCATCTTTTTTTATACTGACCATTTTTATTTTTACTGCAGTTCAATAAAAAGAAGACTTATTTTCTGCTTGATGCATTCATAAAATTCCACGGTAGAAAAAAAAATTATGAGCCTCACCTAGCTTAATGACGCTCCGCCGCTCCTGAATGATTCTATAATGTTCCTATTGATGTTACGACATTATAGTCGAGAAAGACAGTGATATTCATAGTGATTCCAGAGCCGATGGAGTCACATGGAATCAATGGAATCACACGGAATCACACGGAATCACGCGGAATCACATGTAATCAATGGAATCAACAGAATCACATAGAATCAGTAGAATCACGGAATCAGCTTTCTCCCCTTTGTCTTCCTCTCATTTAGTATATTTACTACTGTTAAAGTCACGTATTTTCCTCGTAGCAATTTAATTTAGAATTAAATTAGCTTTTCACGAAGTTAAATTTAAATAAAATCAACTGTAAATTGACACCCTCAAGATAGGAAAATAATACAATGTACGTATAATAAGCTCATATATGTTCATAGAAAATATAGACTAGCCTGTCTCAAAAATACAAAGCAAAAGATAGATGTCTATATAAAACTATTTTGATGCAAAAAAATCTCATTTTAAACATAACAAGAGCATTAGAGAGAACTCTATATTCTTGCTATAGAATAATCTTCCAGTATATAGAAAAAACTTATTCTGAGGAATTTCTAGCAAAAAAAGAATGATCTATTCAAAGAATTTTACTCGATACTTTCGAATTTATTTCAAATACTAGCTATACTCGAGAGAGAAAGAGAGAGATATCTCCTTTTATTCTTATACATTTTCTCTTCTAGTTAATATTCCTGCTAATGCCACGTGGGCACAGAACGGAGTGACTATTGCTGGAGGTCACGGGAGTGGGGATGCCACTAATCAACTCTGGACCCCTTTTGGTCTCTTCGTTGATGATGATCAAACAGTGGTTATTGTTGACTTCGGGAATCATCGTATCATGCAATGGAAGAACGGTGATACAACGAATGGGCAAGTTGTTGCTGGTGGCAAGGGCAGAGGAAATGGATTGAATCAATTGCAGTATCCAACTGATGTATTAATTGACAAAGAGACGGGTAGTCTCATTATTTGTGATCGAGGGAATCGACGAGTTGTACGATGGTCTCGTCGTAGTGGTACAACACAAGGTGAAATACTCATCGACAACATCGAGTGCTTTGGAGTAGCAATGGATGAACAGAGATATATCTACGTTTCTGACACAGAAGAAGATGAAGTGAGACGATATCAATTGGGTGAGAAGAATGGCACTCTCGTAGCTGGTGGAAATAGACAAGGTGATGGACTCAGTCAACTCAGCGTGCCGACACATCTCTTTGTCGATCGAGATCATTCAGTGTACGTATCAGACAACAGCAATCATCGTGTAATGAAATGGGTGGAAGGTGCAAAAGAAGGTATTGTGGTCGCTGGAGGACAAGGCAAAGGGAATGCTCTGACACAATTGTCTAATCCTAATGGACTCTTCGTTGATACGTTGGGTACACTCTATGTAGCAGACTTCTGGAATCATCGTGTAATGCGTTGGACTCAAGGAGACAAGAAACAAGGCACTGTAATAGTGGGTGGAAATGGCGAAGGAGCAGGGGCAAATCAGTTCAACGTCCTCGTTGGTTTGTCTTTCGATCGACAAGGTAATCTCTATGTAGCCGATAATAATAATGATCGTGTTCAACGATTTTCTATCGAATAAGACTTGCGAATTGTTTTTTCTTTGTTCGTTTCTTTTTCTATACTTTGAAATAAATGAACAAGAATAAAAGGAATTTCCTTTTACTCGTTCGCTTCAAAGAAAAGAAAAAAGCTAAAATTACGTCATATGTTTCTTTTCTTCTTCTTCTTCTTCTTCTTCTATTTATTTGTTAAATAAGCAGAAATGAATTGATTGGAATGAAAAAATTATTTCTTTTTGCTTACCAGCTAATAGTTGCTCACGCGACCAAGAGCTATCTAGGTGGTGCCATAGAGAGGCGAGCCTCTTCACGTACAGGCATAGATCCAGCGTGTATAGAACATACAACAGGAAGATCTATATGCGGCCTGTACGTGCTATGGGCACCAAGATAGGCTTGGCCAGTTTCACGCCGATGTATAGAAGGCCTCCGTAGAGCGTAAAATATATACATATATATAATTAGTTTATATTTTATTTCAAACTATATGTAACATCATCTACAATAACATCATATTGTCATACTACAATTAAAATTTCAAACAATCTTATTATTTCATTTTCTTCTATTTCTCTAAATACAGATAAAGGCAAACTTATGTAATTTTGTTTCTCTTCTTTTATTAACTATAAAATCCAAAGAAGTTAGTTAGTTAGTTAGACCCGCTACCGTTTCCGGTGTTGGGTAAGAAGAAAACAAAAAAAACACAAAATACACAAAGATAGTTATTAGTAAAGTTATAGTTTTTGTCTTCATTGCCGACCGTATTGTTATGAACTCGACTGAAGATGAAAACGTGGAGATCAGGAGACCACCCTCCCGTAAACCAGCTTTAAATAGACTCCTTCATGGTCCATGCTATCAAAGTTCAGAAGATGCCTTACAATCATTTGAAGCCATTTCCAATTCCTTGCATTCCATTCCATTTTAAATTTCTTTATTTAATTTTATTGTTTTTGCACCAAACTTGAGCATTAATACATGCCTTTACATGATTCGTAATTCCTTGAGGTTTAAATTGAATTCCACAACCAGGACAGACATAATGATTATTTGTATTTTTAACAAGAATTTCAGTTACTTTTATTTTGGTCACTCTGTGAGATGCAGCCAAGTCATCATTTCTTCGATTTACAGCTCTTTGTTTATATTCGTGGATGATTTCTTTAATCTTTTGATGTACAGGTCTGTTCTGTACATTTTTGTTAATTAATTCTCTCCAGTGATCTCTGTTTAAAGAATCTTTTCTCCAATTCTTAATCTGACAGTGTTCAATATCCTCTTTCACTTTATCCTCCCATCTTTTCCTAATGCCGTTGTTACCAGGACGTTTCTCTTCTGGAAAGTAAGAGAAAGTGATCTTTTTCACTACGGATGGTTCATTATCGCTGTTCATCATTCTATTGGCATGGCCAAACCACCTTAGTCTGTTTCGACGTATAATTGCTTCAATTTGTGACTGTCCAGTGATTTCTAAAATTTTATCATTTGATATACGGTCACCTAAATTGACACCTATGATTATTCTAAGACACTTCATATAAAACGTGCTAATTCTTTGTTCATGTGTTTTAGTAATTGACCAAGTTTCACTTCCATACAGCAGCACTGGTAGTACACATGCTCTATATATTCTCAATCTAGATGTAATTGAAATCGTCTTTCTGTACCAGATAACACTGCGTAGCATATTGAAAGCTGTGGATGCTTTCGCTAACCTTGTGTTGATTTCGTCACCAGGTTTTTGATTTCTTGATACACCACAACCTAAATAAGTGAAAAATTTTACAGTTTCTACCTTTTGATTTCTAATATTAATATCAAAATCTGGTTGGTCAACTTCATGATTGTGTATAATTTTATTATTTTGATCAACTTCCAGTTGTTTCAATGTCATAATACACGTTTTCTTCACATTCATTGACAGCCCGTATTCTTGAGTAACTTTTTCAAAGATTTGAATGAATATTTCTAAATCATCAGATGTCTCACACATGACAACTAAATCGTCTGCGTACAGTAAAGCCAAAATGTCGAAGTTCAAATATTTTTCTTTCGTATCGTGAAAAAAGTCATTTCTTCCATAAGAAAATTGTACACCTGTTACATCTGCTTCTTCTATAGCCTTTCTGATGATAAAATCAAATAAGATATTAAATAAAATTGGAGAGGGGATGCCTCCTTGCATTACACCATTATAAATTTCGAAGCTATCCGAGAATTCATCATTTACTTTCACTTTTGCTTTTGAATTTGTATAAAGCATTTTTAGAAGATTAACTAGTTTTTCCGATATTCCATATTGTCTGCATACTTTCCATAATAGTTCACGATTAACAGAATCATATACTTTTGATATATCAATAAAACACATGAATAAGGGCTTGTTAAATTCTCTACGTTTTTCCATACATAATTTTAATATAAAGATTTGATCAATTGTAGATCTATTAGATCTGAATCCAGACTGTGCTTCCAATAATTGACGATTGACCAGGAGTTGAATACGATTTAAAATAATACGAGAGAAGGGTTTACTATTCACGCTGAGCAGTGAAATACCTCTATAATTGTCACACAGTTGTTTATTACCTTTTTTAAATAATTTAATCAAAATTGCTAAATTCCATTCCTTTACCATTTCCTCCTGTTTCCATACATCACTGAAAATTTCATGTAACCACTTGATAACTGGTTCACCACCAGCTTTAAGAAGATCAGCAGTAATCTCATCGTTGCCCGGAGCTTTTCTTGACTTCATCTGATTCAAGGCTTTTCTTACCTCTGATATTGTAGATTGCATATTTTGACGTTCTTCTTCATTCTTTTCTATTCTTTTTATCTTAGTGTGATCAATTAATTGAAGATCCACTGCTGTTGAAACATTAAGTAAATCATCAAAGAATTCTCTCCATCGTTCTAATTGATCAGTTGAATTTAAAATCAATTTTCCATGTTTATCTTTAATAGGCATATTTTCCATTCTCTTCCTTTTACCACTAAGTTGTCGAATAATATAAAATGCATTTGCTGGATCATTTAATTTAACAGAAGACTCAATCTCTTCACATATTTCATCCCAATACTCTTCCTGACGTTTTTCAATTTTGGTCTTTGCTAATTTTCTTAAACGTTTATATTTATTAGCATATTCAATTTCTAATTTTGTTCCTCGGTGATTTTGCCAATTAACAAAAGCTGTTGCTTTTTTTTCTACAATTTCTAATATTTCATCAGTAAGCCATTCTTTACGTTTACGATTTTTGTTCTCATCTATTTTTAAAATTTTCTCTGCATTTGTTTTCATATGTTCAACAAATCGGTCATATTTTTCATCAATACTAATTGTTTTATCTGTTGCATCGGAAAGTGTTGGAATGAGATCTTTTTGAAATTGTTTTAATGCATTATCATTTTTCATTTTTATTG
>CAJNYU010000928.1:4630-20473 GCA_905331475.1 Rotaria socialis | reverse complement strand
CCTTGTTAATTCATCTCTACTTATTTTTAATTCTTATAAATCTAAAAAGAACTTTCCTTTTCATATAAACAGCACCTTTATTTGTCAAGTTAGTAGTTGTATGTATCTCATTGCAACTTGCAGAGGATGCTAAATATAGGACTTTCTTTTACTCAAGTGAATTTTATAGAGTTTAGTGAATCTCCTCATTATCATAAACGGCATTATCTATTCTCCTCTTCATTTGAGCTTGAAATCTTTCATTAATATAAAAGCTGGAATTATATGTGCAACGGGCAAAAACAAATTTTAGTGCAACACAGTAACTATTTCATAATTTTTATTTGGATTCAGGATTTTTATCTTGAAGATGATGTTTGCGACCTTTATTCTTATTGTATGAATATCAGACTGTAAATAACAAAAAGACACAGTGTAATGGCTAATATCGATTGAAAACGCTTTTTTCAAATATCTGATCACAAATCCAGCAGATAACTAATGATAATGTGTTTCACTACATAATTTACTGTTGGTTATATTTCTGATATGAATACACTGGTGCTTCATATGTTTGCGAATTTTCTTTTTAGAAAATCGCCATATTATGGTATACGGCATTTACAAATTTCTACATTATACTTTGTTTTCTCAAAATAAAAGTCTCAATTCAGCATCTATTATGTCATTTGTCAATATTCGAGTTATTATTGTATGGATTTACTGTAGATGCTATCTATGTGTTTTTTCCGGCGATTCTGGCTGTATTTGAATCGATGTGAATTTGATCCAATAATTGGGTCATGTAGAGTTGACCATACTCCATTTGAAAATTAGTTGAAGCTAATCTTCTTGTTAGATATCCTACGTAGCAATACTCAGAAATCAAGTGAACTAGCACTGTCAATTCTCAACAAAGAATAAGCCACACTATGGAATAACTATAATTTTCCAAATGATAGTGAGCGAGAAAACAAGTTTTTTCTGTAACACTGATAAATAAAACGGAATCTTGATCGAATTTGAAAACTTGAAAAAAATGAATGTTCACTTTCTCTGTTACAGACATATCAGATATTATACATTTCACATTACCCTCTTGCCATTCATAGATGTGCACTCGCTGAGTAGTATCAGCAACAGTTCGTTGCAACTCTTGTATTTCGTCAATACGATATTTTGTTGTTAAAGGATATTTATGTGCGCTTAATTCTTGTGTGGTCATCATTAAATAATTGACTGAATTTTGATGATCTTGTAATAATTTTGTATAATCTTTGACCGAAATAATACCTTCAAAGTCTTTATTCCGTTTGCTTAGCTCTTCTTGTTTGCGTCTCAGTTCATTTTGGAAAATTTCAACAAGATCTTTATTTCGTTTTTCAATAGTACAAATCTTTTCTTTCAGCTCGTTCTCATGCTTCGTAAGTATCGCACGTAAGGACTTGAACGTTTTTGTAATCTTTTCTATGGTAGGATTTTCATTAACAGTCATTAACTCTGTCGTATATTTCATTAGCTGATCCAAAATTGATTTCGTTTTCATAAACCAATCTTGTTGCTATATAGTAAAGAGAAATGTTCTTTATGAGACTATTAAAAATAGAATCTAAGTCTGACCTCTTTTGTTTTGTTGGATGCTTCGATCTCTATTTTATTATATGCATGAGATTGATGTTGAAGTATTATACATTCTGAACAAACAAGTATGCGACAAGAGTTGCACCAAAATTTCAGCTTCTCGCCAGGATGTTGATTGCACGAAGCAAATATTACTGGCCTCTGATCAATTGGTATCGATATGTGTATTTTCAAACTAGACGTACCATGATCCAACTCAAAACACTGCGAGCAATAATTTTTTTCACATTTCTTACACCAGAATTTAGCCTGAATTGAGTTACAATTGGAACACATAATTTTAGCTACGATATAAAAAAAATGTTCCATTAAGTCGTTTTTTTTTATAACAATACTATTGTGAAGACAAGGAAAATAGAGGGTGTCAATTTATTCAAAACAATAATCTGGATAATAAATTGGAAGAGTCTGGTCAACTGTTCGTAAGCAAGAAGAATTATTATATAAAATAGAACATCTTTTTGTATATATGTCGACCAACTTTGTTCAGTACTGCTGATAAAAATCCAATAACTTCACTTAGGAGGATCCGATCGATTTTTAATGCATCGATGTCGATGAGTCAATATTTTCAAATGTTAAATTCTGTTTCGCTAACATTTTGGAAGCTTTTATTTTGACGTTAGAAAATTTTTTCTCAATATTTGTGTGTTTGAAATAACATTAATCTTAGTCGACTTAGGTAAGTTTTTATGTTTTTAGTGATGTTTTTGCGTTGTCATTAAAGTCACATACGCGTATGACATGTAAAGGAAGTTGAGTAATAGCTGAAGATAAATTATCAGCGTCATTTTAACATTTTTGTTTTGTAATACTGTTAATATTTAGTCAACCCATGGAAAAATATTTCTTATAATGAACGTGAAAGAACGCGTTTACGAAAAAATTGCACGTATTTTATCGACTAAAGACGCGTTCAGATGCGTTTCTCAAAATTGTGAACGCGTTCGAACGCATACTTTTTGGCAAGCAACGCGTTTTTATTATATTGAACGCGTTAATAGTGGAGGCGTCTTTTATTGTACGAACGCTTTCAACTTATATGCGTTTGAACTTGTCCGCGAGTAATTCATTCTTATAGTTAGACAACCCGTTTCTACAAAAACGCTTGAAAACGTATACTGAAGAACTTGTTCGGGAACTTTCAGAACGCGTTCTTTTATGTAGTGAAAAGTACTCATTTTAATTTAATGGAATTCATTACTTGAAATATATCGAAATAAATGTAACGAAAGTGCTATGCCAATTAAGAAATATGTGTCAACATGAATAAATTTCTTTCTGTTGCAATGCACTGAAAGGTAATGTCTTGTCAGGCAAAGTGATCATTTAACAGAAATTTTGTAAAAGTTATACTAGTGTCTGTCTCAAATGTATTCATCACATTTTTATTTGCCATCGAACGCATCACTTAGTAGCTTTGCTCATAATAAAAATCAGAATTGTCCATCGATTTCTAATTAAGTTCTATTAAATTTAGCTTTTGTCGATATAAATTTATAATGAATTTAAATTTTTAACATTATCAAAAATGTTATATTTACTCAAATCGATTGTATAATGTGAATTCAATTTAAACCAATTTAATTAGACTTAAATTCGATAAAAACCACAGTAAATGAACTTACACCGCATACGAAATATTTAAGTCTAATTATATGAATTTTAATTGAGTTTGAACAGCTTTGTATTGAATTTTTATTAATAGAAGCTAGATTAGAAAACTTTTATTGAATGTCAAAAATTAGTAAAAAGTTAAATTTTCAATATTTTATTTTAAAAAAATGAATGTTCTTTAAATTTATTTTTTGTAAACATAATTCGATCAGTCTTAAGTATAATTTTCGTTAAGTCAGAATAACTTTTGGTTAATACAAATAGAAAATTTAGCACTTCAAACATACGTAAGCATAGTTCATTCGGCTATTCACTACTTCGAAACTACAAGTTTATCTGGTCGAATCCACTCAACGGTAGTAAAAACAAAACGGATTGGAACGCGTTCAGTGCGAAAGCAAGTATTCGAATAGAGGAACCAGCAGTCTGAGAACTTATACGAATAGCAAAGGAACACGTTCGAGAACATTACAGAGTTGGAAATGCAATAAATAAATAAATTCTTTTGCTCTAAATAAGAACGCGTTCCTTTTATTTTAAAGAACGTGCTTTTCATTACACAAACGCATCTGAAAAGGTCGAAAAAAGCGTCTTCACAACGCAGCCTTTTATGTCGACAACGCGGTCTTATCCGTTCTTTTTTTGAATTTTTTCCCATGGGAATGGCGAGAGAAATACTAATGATTACTATTAGCCCGTAGAAGAGCAGTAATCCATAAAATCTAGAAGATCCTAATAAAAAAATGTCATCTTACATATCTAACAATTTAAAGTAGTAGTTGCAAAGTTTCCAGGATAACTATTTCATGACGATTAAGAGTTAGTAGATAGTGCTGGAAAATATCTTAATATATGATTTAAAGTTCAATAGTTCGAGCTTTCGTTTTGGTAGTAAAAACTGAAAACAACGGTTCTTAAAAATTGCAGCGAAAACTATTGATATAGTGTTGCACACCAATTCATACATCATTCCTTAACTGGTTCATTGAAAGCGGAAAGAACTATGAGAACGAAACTGCATGAGAGGCTTTGATTAATTTTTCTTTGATGAAATGTTTGAATGTACATAGTGCTCAACGGAAAAGAGTGAAACGATAAAAATTAAGATCAAAGAAAAGCATGCTTTTAGTACATCTTATATGGTCGCTTACTTTAATTTGCACCATTATAACTTCTGAACACATTTAATAGAAGTCGCGATAGATTTGTTAGAAATTTCAGTTTTATCCGTTGTATAGGGCAGAGATTTCAAAAGCTGAGATGTGAAAAAAAAACTGTTTCTACTGTTTTCAAATCGCTTGGTTTCTTTAATTGTTGAAATCACTCTTCAAATGACAATTCCTGTTGGCAATGGACGAAGGAGAGAGATAAAGCGATATAAAACTACTTATTGTACAAAAGTGTTATAAAATAAATTGGGGTCTTTCTTTCTTTGTGTTCCTATGATTATCTTTACACAAATTAATACTATATGCTGCACATTTTTCTTAATTATTAGTATCATGATAAATATGAATTATTTTTCGTAACAATGCGAACTTATTCATGATTAGTTTTCATATACTGATGCGATACATTCATAAATACTCGAAAAAATGCGATAGTAATAAATGGATGTTTACTCATTCCATAAGTATAACTATGATTGAATTTATTTGTTTAGTATGTTGAAACATAAGCGGAATCATATGTAGCGAAACGATAAAAACTTTTTCGAATTTCAACTCTGTCGCAGATTTTTCTCGAATGACGGGCCTCTAGTGTAAAAAACAGAAAATTTGTTTGGCATCCTGAATGAATATGTTCCTGGAATGTTTTTCAAAATATTTTTAACATTAAAAGAAAAGTCCATAAAAGTTTGGAAAGATTGTCGAAACCAAGATGTGAAAAATCATACAGAAAAATACTTTATCAAGTACAGTCAATAATAAAAAGCAATGGGAGCATGCGCATATTCAAAATTTTATTCTAATTCACGTGATTGAAAAAACCCATGTTCCAAATTTTTGTTTTCTCAAATGCCTCGAGATATCGCTGCTCAAGAAATAGAGATGGCAGGAAAGTCAACTATAAAAATTTGCTTGTGTGAATCTCGTGTACGTGTTTCATCACTAATTTCATGTAGAAAAGTGAAAATTTAGAAAATAAAAAGGCCTTTCTTGGATATATATACTGCGAAAATTTTTATCGACTACATCGATACGATAAGAAGTATAAAAAAAACATCATAGAAAATGTATCCTCATGTATTATGAGATATTGTTTATTATGCACAGAAACGGGAAAATATTTAGAAACTTTCCACTATTTTCACTCTCTGTGTTATTCATTACATCTATAGCAGTCTACATGCTTAAACAGAATAATAAATGATAGACTTTAACAATTTGTTACTTGATTTGAAAAAATTTCATAATTCAATCTTTATACAATACAGATTCAAGTTACAATCAATTTCTTTATTGAAGAAAGCTCAATAATCATTAAAAAAATGACTACGATAGATTAAAATATAAAACTACTATTGAGTCAAATAATAAAATACTTTTAAGATTTGAAAGTCTAGAATTTATGCACTAAATAAACGCAAGTTACTGTTTGACTCATATACATTAGAAAAATATCTCGAATTTTACAATTTCAAATCCAATACAATTTTATGCTACGCGCGGTTTATTCTGTTGTAGAGTCCTGCAGGTTAAGACTTTTTTGTACCCTAACCCTGCCCTATAGTAAAACTTCGTACCCTTGTCCTACCCTGCCCTACGACGTTCTTACCCTAGCCCTACCCTGCCCTATAGCTTCGTAACCTTGCCCTACCCTGCCCTACGGGCTCTGTACCCTTACCCTACCCTATCACAGAGATTTTTCATTTTACACCCTATCATATCATTTGAGTTTCAGGTCCAAGTAAAAGTCAGCATGAAGTTTTTCTTCACTTTGTTTCAATATAATTTATTGATTTTCAACGAGAATCAAATACAAAATTAATAAATTTTTCGAAAGTTGCTTAAAAATAAAATATCATTCACAACATCACCACTTAAATTTTGCCTTCTCTCTTCCAAAACTCGCCCGTTTGTACTAAAAATACGTTCATGTCGAGATGATTTCGAACACATTTTTTATTACATTTACATGCACATTTACTCGACAAATAATCAAAAGTGACTGAACTCGTCAGCTCATGTATAAAATAGTACTAAACAATAGGCCATTGTTTTCCGTTCGTTTTTATTCTATCCATTCGATTTAGATTATGATATCACTCTTTACACTGTTTTTGATCAAAAAGATGTCAAAAATATATATTAAGTTCTACTCTAGAAAAATTTTATTTGTATGAGCTACACCCTACTTATACCCTAAATATTTTGTTTTTGTAACCTTACCCTGCCCTGCCCTGCAGGGCAGGGTAGGGTAGGGTAGGACAAGGTTGACCTGCAGGACTCTATTATGTTGCAAAAATAGCATTCAAACTGAGTACATTTGCTCAAAAGATATTTGATAGTATTTGCATGAATGCCAATCGACAGAGAAGCAACTTAATGTAATGATCAAAATCAGATCAGAATATCTCCAGCCAACTAGTTTTTTTTATTGCTTACATGATTCTTGTGACTCGGCGGTGTTTGTTGCCATAATAATAAATTGTTAATAATATTAATTTTATATAGTCTAGAATTAGAACAGATAAAGTAATAATTTTAGCGAGTCACAAATAGCCAAATGCACTTTCAAAAGAATGGCTTCATAATTAGCGTTACCTATCTCTCAGAATCATAGAAACGATTGAGACTCGAGTGTCAAATATGGGTGTAGTGTTTAGATAAATAGAATCTGCACATTTCTACATTTTTTATCTGCCGGATTATTGATTGAGACATAAAGAGTAACGCTATATTTTTAACAAATTCTTCTTGATATGTATGCAAATCAATGTTCGATGTAATACGTCTCAAAAATATAGTTAGCAGAGAAGAGCATGGCGATTTATCGCGTCTTTAATCAATATTGCAACTTGTGAGTAATATCATCCTAAGGTCATTGAAAAAGAGAATGTATAGTTTGTTGAAGAAATCGAATGAATGTTACATGAAGAATATAACAAGGGAAAGAAAGGCAGCGACTAACATTCAACAAACGATGCGCGACGACTGATAGAAACATGATCCCATCTTTAAAGTTCATCACTTGTCCGTGTAAAAATAGTGAAGATAATGATACAAATGATATTAGCATGTGCTGTAATACCCAGCAACTAATAAAACTTCTCGGATGTCTCAATATGACATGGACACATCTTTATGATCACACAAATGTTACACGTATTGTATAAGTTATTTGCTGGCTGATTATCCTTTCAATCAAAAGAAGTAGCTCATTCTTATTCAGTACAATAAAATGACGATAATTTACATGTATACATCAAAATGTGTCGTTAATTCAATGTTTGATGTAAATAGAAGTCACTAGTACCCCTACAGAGTTGCTAAAAAGTATAAATTGAAAAGCGAAAGGCAAGGGAGAAAAGAGGATCGCGGATAAAAAGGATGATGTAAAAATTACTGAGTACCACAATTAGAAGCTCATTTATGCCGTTCTATAAGTCAATCGTCATGCGACATCACTGAATTTGTCTTCAATCAAATTTGTTTCAGTTTTCTGGTGTTGAAATATGTAGTAGAAATAAGACTTTTAATGTAGATTGTTTAAAAATATCCTGCTCAGTTCCGCAAGTACGTAAATATTGCTGAGAACGCTACCCTCAAAAGAGTACATTTGTTTGGTCTTTTATTATACACATATTCAAGTGAAAACAGATTCGTTTTGCTTGAGCTGCTCATTGTTTATATGCTTTAACTTGATATAATACAGTAAAACCTCCATTAGTGGACACTCCTCTATAGTGGACACCTCCTTATAGTGGACACTTTGAGGTTCGACGGAGCTTTTTTTGCTGGATTTAAACCTCTACATAGTGGACACTTTCTTTTCAGTCCCTTTCATGTCAAATACCTCTCTATAGTGGGCATTGATTTAAATTAATAAAACTTTCTTTGATGAATACGATCAAACACATACTATATCATTGATATTCTTTGATGACACATAAAAGACAGAAAAAAGAATCATCGGTCTGGTTGAATCGATGAAAAGTAAAAAGAAAACAATAGTGACATTGCTTTATTTGTCTTATTTCTGACTGTCGAGAAAGAAAAAGGAGCATAATGTCTCATCGAAAAGCATTAACTTTGGAAGGAAAAATTGCTTTAATCAAGGATAAGCAAAATGCTCATGATTTTGTCAGTTCGCGAACTGGCTGATAATTATAAAATATCAAAAAGTAGTGCTGCCAATATTCTTCGTCGAAGTGAAGAACTTTTAGCTGATTATTCTTCGAATTGTAATAGAGGTATTAAACGCAAATTCAAGGACGAAAATAGACACAAAATCGATGAACTTGTCTTCGAATGATTCACTCAACAACGTGCTAAACAAATTCCTATTTCTGGCCCCATTTTACAAGAAAAAGTTAGGCAAGTTGCTGAAGAATTAGGTTATACGTCAGAAACATTTAAAGCATCAAACGGTTGGCTTGAAAAGTTCCGCAATCGTCACGCTATTTCATTTCGAACAATTAATGGCGAAAGTGCTTCAGTGGATAATTCCACAGTCGAGGAATGGACACAGTGACTTTCAACAATACTTGATGGATTTGATGAAAACGATATTTTCAATGCAGATGAAACGGGTTTATTTTATCGTGCAACACCTGATCGCGCATTGGCCTTATCCAAGGAAGAATGTAAAGGTGGGAATAAGAGCAAAGAAAGACTCGCAATTTTACTTTGTTTGAATTTGACTGGGACAGAGAAATTAAAACCAGTGCTAATCGGTAAGAGTATATTCATAAATTAATCAATAATTCATATAGTTTTTATTTTATTTTAGGCAAAAGTCAACGTCCTCGTTGCTTCAAAAATATTACTATGTCGAAGTTACCTGTCACCTGGCTGTCAAATCGAACTGCTTGGATGACCTGTAACTTATTTACTGACTGGCTCATCGCCATTAACAATCAAATGAGAAAAAAGAATCGAAAAATGCTTCTTTTCATCGACAATGCTCCATGTCACGTAATTAATCATGATTTATCAAATATCAAAATTGTCTTCTTTCCTCGAAATGCCACGTCCAAGTGCCAACCACTTGATCAAGGTGTTATTCATTCGTTTAAATGTTATTATAGACAAAAATTAGTTAAACATATAAGTGCTCAATGTACTCAAGCTCAAACTGCTGATCAAATATCAATTACTGTCTTAGATGCAAATAAATGGATTGATTTATCATGGAAAAATGTTACGGAAAATACAATTACAAATGGTTTTCGTGCTGCTGGTTTTATTCATTATTTTTCTACGCCTTCATCGTCTATGATGAATATGGATATTATTGTTGAAACTAATATATAGAATCAAACAATTCTGATAATCCTTTATAACAACTTCATTCGTTATTAGTTCATCTTCGTATTGGTGGTTCACAGTTAACAGCTGTCGAGTTTGTAGGCATTGATTCCTGTATTCCAACATTTAACGAATGGAACGATTCTGAACATCTTAAAACTTACATCCAAGTTACTCAAGATGATAACGAAGAAGAAGAAGAAGAAGAAGCTTTATTAGAACAACCACCAAATTTATCTGAGGCACCCGAAATGATGAGAAAACTTCATCTTTTTTCTTCTATCGAACAACCTCAGTTACACAATCTTATATCTGATCTAGAATCGCACTTAACTGATATTTATCTTGATTCAAAAGCGGTTAAGCAAAGTTCTACTCCAGACTATTTTTCTCATTGCTGATTTTTCTATTTTTGTTGTTTTTTGTTTGTGAAAATAAATTACTGAACGAAAGATCGATAAGTGTAGTAAATTTGATTATCTTACTCATAGTACTGTGCTCATTCAAAAGCCCGTGTTCCATCGAAATATTAAAAGAAGAGACTTACCCTCTCTAAAGTGGACACCTCTGTATAGTGGACACTTTTGGAAAGTCCGAAAGGTGTCCACTATGGAGAGGTTTCACTGTATGTGAAACATCTCGAGTTAACTGGATGTAGGCATAATCACAAAATGAGTAGCATTTTGCAATTAGGTTCTCAAAAATGAGAACACCTTAATAACGGAATGATATTTTTTCAAAACTTTTCTACCATCATCGTTAAAATTAGTTTTCTACGCATATGTTAAAGTGAGGAAAGTCAAACAGTTTCGATTGAAAACAAGTTCAGTCTTTACTGATGTGGTACGACTTATTTATATACATATTGGCTCCGTGAAATATTTTGCACAGATTGAATGAATAGTAAACAATTAGATTTAGCTGGGACTGTGCAGATAGCATTGCTATTTCTCTTACATTAAATCCATTTCACTCTATAAACCAATGTGCTCACGGCAGAAATAAATGACAAAGTAAAATTAAGAACTCTATGGAATCGAATGAAAATTTTTCACCAGCGTCCACTCCTTGTACTCTTATTACATCTATCCTATACATTTTGAATTTTTTCGATCGAGCGAACTTGTCTCCTACAGATCGGGTGGATCGCTACCGTATCCCTAATAGGCGGAATCCGGGTTTTCCCCCTTTGAATTATATACAGAGCAGTGAAATTTTCTTCCCTAAATCCGAATATACTATTCACCTAGATAGATACGATGACTAAATTTTGCTAGAAATGACTACATAACCGTGAGAAACTTTCTGTACTTGGAAGCCTGTCGTCGAACTAAACCTTGTCGTGATTTTGTATTGGTGCTACATAGATAGATTTGTAGTTTGTTAGAACCTTGTTCGATTTACATAGGTTACAGAATGAACATATTCTAACTGATTGCATAGTATGATCTCTAATATTTTTCAGACTAATACTAATCGATCCGTTTGATTTCCAAATAATACTTTAATTTAGATTACAAAAACGATATTCTTTTATTTTTAGTAACTAACAATAATACTGCAGAAGTTGTTCTAGTTTAAAAGAGTTTCTACTAATGTTAGAATTTTATTTGTGAATTCTCTGAAAATTATTCAATACAACTAACATACGTTTAAAAAGACAATGCATTTTTCTACGCCAGATAATAAGATATTTTGAGGACCTAAAAGAACCGCATTGATCCTGTTTGTTATCGTAACTACTCCATCTTAAGAAAACTTCACGTGCTTCTTTCAGTTGTAAACGAAACTGTATTTATCAGCTGGGGTACTTCCTTAAATGAGAAAAGAAATATTCTTAATCTAACATAGTACCACACTGAATCTCATTGAATATTTGATGACCATGATTTATTATAGATATATACTCACATTAATTTTTGAAACTTCCTCATACAAATTACTTACTGTGGTTAAATAATTGAAATCAAACCGTTCTAGATAATTTCAAAATTGTTGTTTGTGGCTGGAATTGACAAATGTTTGTAAATCTTAGCACACTGTAGTTTACATAAATCTCAGGACAATTTAGTGATAAAATCTTGCGTTTCTTGTTAAAAAAACGCCTGTGAAATCTCTACAAAACCTACAAAGCAAAATGCCTATTGGCAACTGTAGGTGATATTGTCGTCTATGTCTATCTATTTTATTTACTCCATTATCCTTAATTTTTATATTAGTTTCTCCGATATCTGTCTGTTTTCTCAATGCATGAATAGCGACGTTTTGATTTAGTTTTTCGAGTTTTTTCAACAAAACTGAAGAAAAAAATCAAATTTTCTTTAAATTTAAAAGGTGGTCCTTATTGAAAATCTAGATGATGTTGCTATTACTCATTTTAAAAACAGAAAAGCAGCAATAGAAAATACAGTTATACAAAGTTGGGAGAGCTTTTCATGACATAATTTCTAACTAAAAAATCCAAATTCTAACACTAACCTTCTGTTAAATACATTCAAAACGAAAATTGTGCAAACATTTTGGGAATCAGGCATCTGTGATTTCTACTGTTTGTTACTTGTTTTCAAACAGACTTTTTCTTACAGTCCCGATCTGACCACAATTTGTGCTCCATTTCTGTCTGCTCGGCGTCTTTTTTCCTCCTGCTGTTTTTGAAAAGTTTTTTTTAAATATTTATTCAGTTAAAAACGGCTGTGCATAGCAACAATGAAATATTCATGAAAATAACATACACATAATTGTGGCAAGACGATAAAACAATTTATTGTAGCTCAATAAAATTCATTTTTAACGAAATATACAAATTGATCTTCGTTTCTGCATCGTGTAAGAAAGTTAAAAGAGTCCACATTCAAATAACGACTGAATATATAAGATTTCATTGCATTTCTATTCGACTCTGGAGAGTAAACAGAGTATTACTATGTTAACACATGTTAGCAACAGTATGAAATCTCATGCACAATACAGCCAACCAAGTAGAAATTTGCTTTAACTTCAAAAGAAAATAATTATAAATAAGAACAGTATTATGACAAAGACTTCATAGTTGTGACTGTTTAAATGAATTATTAATATCAATGGAAATTAACTGATTGGAATACTCGCTTGGCATTCTTGTATAATCAATCGAATCAGTTTAAATATAACTTTTGAGTGTTTTTGATATTTGTCAATATTTTCGTATTTCCAATATTATCATAGCATCTTAAAAAGTGCTCTTCATACATATTTTCAATTCAATTTAATTCCATGTATATCAATATTCAAACGATTTTTTCATAATGTTTCATCCTTGTAAGCATACTAATAGCCATTTTTTTAAAGTGAAAACAATAAATAGCGTTCATCGACATCGAAAGTCGATTCACTGGGCCCTAGAGTGACAGTGCTGAGGAGAACAAATGCATGAACAGGACAGAAAATCAGTTGTTTGTGCCAGCCGCTGGTAATGATACTTTCAAACAGACCTGTAAAGGGAGTGGGAATAAGTGGAGTTGAAGTAAGAATTCGACAAGAATTAAAAGTTTCAAGTAAAAGTACTGAAAGTGAAGACGAAAGACGGAAAGAATGAGACTCAAAGGCCCTTAAGACGGGGGAGAGACTGAGTCTTACCTAGCCACAAAAATATATGGTTCAGAAATTTCGTAGTGGTTAGCTCAAAGTTCCATAGAGTGATCAGCTCGTCCCTCCACTGACCCCATCTTCAGAGCGAACTGTTTCACGTGACCATGCCATGCATCCACCCAAGGTTTATGCCGTAACAATGCCATTTGTGCCATAAAAATGATCATTTGTACCATGAGAATTAGTTATTCGGACCACAAAATTGGTCTTTTGTGCCATTGTTACAGACAGACAGACAGACAGATAGACAGGTGAATTACGATAACCAAGAGTTGGAATAAAATTTTCAGTTGATTGTAGAGCATTACGGTCTTCAATTATTGGATCGAAGAATTTTTTCTATTTAACTTATTACATAAATAACTCGAATGACACATTGCAATATGTCTTATTGAACTTAACATTGATCTAACAAATCTTCCAATTGAGATTATATCACTGCGATCTTTTGAGTGTCTTTCTTACCACCTATTGGATTTGTTAATTCTATATCATCAATATATAACTGAAATAACAATGCATGGCGATTATTGAACATGAGATCTGTATCAATAGCATTATGATTAACATTTCTATTGATATTCTTAATTAACGTAGTTAAAGCATCAGGTTTATACAAAATTTGTTGAATACTGGATTGTGTTGGTATATAATATGCCGATTGATCGGATTTCTCTAATTTTATTTCTTTAGCTGATGTATAGGAAATTTTTTTTTCATAATTTCAAAAAGTTACATTCATTTTTGTAATATCTGTCATTCTTGCTAATAGGTTATATACAAAGGACGTTGGTCTGTGCAAAGAAAAAGTGGTTAGTGAGACACGACTAAATATAACGTAAAATAGGAGAGAGCTAAGGAAAAAACACAAAGCGATGAATAGTTTATAATGATTGGAAAAAATCAGATGTCATTTATGCACAGCTATTATGATACTTGAAATAACTTCTTTCATATCAGTCAATAAAGTAGAATCATCTGTGGCTGAAGTAGTAGCTGATCTTTGATATTTGGTACTTGAATTTATATTTTCATTTTTTAATAATTTATGAACTAGTTCAATCAAAGATTTTAATCCAGACGTAATTATTTGAATTATATTTTTGTCACAAAGAATGACCCTCTCGAAGATTAAGCAAAAAGGCTTATTAGCGCAGCCCCTTCGGGGCTAAAATGTGGAACTCACATATATCCCTTCGGCTTACTAAAATAAATCAAAATAATTCATCTGAAAAATCTACCCTGATTTCCACAACCTATAATTAGATCATTGCCTATTTGCACGTATGTCTGTAATTGAGTATTAATTGTTAGCTCGTATATTTAACAAGGGCAGAGACTGGTTTCTATGGTCTGTAATGGTACCCTAAGCTAGTTACTATGGTCTGTAATGGTACCCTAAGCTAGTTACTATGGTCTGTAATGGTACCCTAAGCTAGTTACTATGATCTGTAATGGGCAAACATTGCTTTTTTCGTGTAGTCTCTAATCAAAAAAGGAAGAAATAGCAGCCTAATTAGTAAAGCTGCTAATTAGTACAATTTTAAACTCATTAATGTCTGTAATGATGGGGGGGTGTGGGGAACCGCGAAAATCTCGCCTTTAAACTTACACTCACCATTTTCTTCGAAAATATATGTGAGTTCCACAAAATCAATACTTGAATTTTGCACTAAAGTATATATCATCATGGGTCATAAAATGAATGAAGTACCAATCATTAAATCAGATATTAGACTGCAAGTAACACGAGACGTAGGTGATCAAACGATTATATAAATTAAAGTGAAAGTAAAAGACACGTGGCTAAAAAACAAATTTTACTTTGATGCGTTACATACATCAGCAATTTCGTGTCAATATCATTAATGAAATAAATGTTAGGCTTTCCTGTTAATGAATCTATTAGATGCTATGAAACCATAACAATACTTTCAGTGAGTCTGTCAACCAATTTTCAGAGTAAAATATAACTATATTAACGTAATAAGTTTAGAATGAACTTTTTATCAGTAAATAAATTTATTTAGAACGACTCTACATAGAATATTTTAAAATGTCTTGTGATTCATGTTACAGATTATTGTCATAAATTTTAGACTAACATTTTGCAAACAACGATTATTTTGTATGAGAAAAAAATATTAAATCAAATAGGTTTGGAACATTTTATAATCAACACAAGACAGCGCGATAACGAGCTAATCCAATCGTGTTATTGATGATTGTAAAAATTTAAAGTAATGGATATCATTATCTTTGGACGCTCGTGCTCTCAGAATACATTCGCTGAAAGAAGAATTCATCCGTCGAGCAAATTTTAAAATGTCACGGAGCTGTGAATAACTTATTAAATGAAAGATGATTATGTTCTATGTGTAACGTTGGAAAAAGTATCAGTTTAGTAAGAAAGTAATTAAATCTAAGAAATTTTCATAATAAACTAACAACGAATACTCTGATCGAAATTGATACGGCAGAATAGCTATTCAGTAGCGTGTGAGAT